>PVJC01000393.1:0-67886 GCA_004026665.1 Murina feae
TCTGTACTTTGCTTCCGCTGCTGCTCTGAGTCTCAGACTCTTCTCTGGTTGTAGGATTTTCACTCAGCCAGCCGTCCTGTGGGTGCGAGTGGTGTCCGTGTGTTCTTTTCGTGGTTTTTCTGAAATAGTTGTTCACAGCTGCATATACGGTGTCTACCCTATGCCGCCATCTTGTTTCTCGAGACTATTGGCTTTCGATGACAACCAGGAGTCAGTCTGTGGCCTATCCTCTTTCCTACCCCAGTTCTTGCCTCCCCGAAGGCAATACTCTCTCCTTCAGCTAGTTCTCTGGTATTTGTCTCCATCTACCTACACACCATGCCTGTGTATAATCGTCATATAACATCCTATAAGTCTAAGGTGTACACTATGATGCTTCGACACTCGTATATATTGCAAAATGATTACCACACCCAAGCTAGTTAGCACCTCCATCACTCACATCAGACTTTCCGATTTTTGTCTTTTGACTTCTTGGCAATGCAGTTGAGGTTTTAGCCCTCTTCTCCACGCTCTACAAGCACTCAGCTGCTACAAATTCCCACTTAACGCTCATGTAGTCTTATTAACCAGTGTCACCCCAATTAACTCAATAAAAACGTTTAAGGCAAAACGATTAGTGATTACATACATTTTCATAACTATGCAAACATGCTTGGGTAGAGCCCCCTATGGACCCCCCTCACATTGCCAGTCTTGTATAACTTGTGGGCATCCTTTGGAATAATTGCCTCATGTTGTTTCCTCAGCTTCCTATGCATCTACCTGTACTTCATCCTCAGACCCTCCCTGCAGCTGTATGCTAGCGCACAAGGTAAAGCACGTCTTTCATGGCTTCCTCGGAAGCATCCTTGCCCCATCCTGCTCTTCCCACCTGTTAGTCCAGGGGAATTCCGGACCCAAAGCCTGAACTGAACTCGTGGGGAGGCCCTGACCTGTATAGCTCCTCCTGTGGCGACCCCTGGGGGTCCCCGCAGCTCCACCCAAGTCAGTCAGAGTGGGGAAGTAAGACCACAGTTATAACCAGACACTAAACTAGGTTGCAAGCCCTCCCCCCTCCCCCTCGTTTTCCCCTTCACTATGTCAAGAGAGATCAGAGAGACAACTTCCCCGGATACCTGGGTCCACGTCTAAGGTGTCACACACCTTAGCTTCTCTTCTTAAACTGCCCGGAGCCCATTGGCCAGAGAGCCTCTGTCCTACCCATGCCGAGGGGTTGGACATTAAAGACTGATGGGGGTGGCACTGCTCCCGAACCTAGGTTTTCTGGTGGTGACTTTGGATGAACAATGCCCCTTTGATCCTTGGAAGCGGGCCAGTGAGCCCCGCTCTGTGGGCCCCTGTGGGCCCGCAGCGGGCTGGGAGGTCAGGTGGAGGTCCTGCGGGCTCCAGTTTCCCTGGCTGCAGGTTGGAGTGATTTGCATTTCAAAGGCACTAGATCAACTGCAAAGGAGCACATTGGGGAAAGATTATTGCTAATTTCTAAGGACTCAAAAAGGCCAAGGGCATCCATGGCCACCCGGTTGAAGCCTGGGCAAGAGTTTCAGGGTGAAATAAGAGAAGGTAAAAGTGCAGCATGCACAGGGAAGATGGCAGGGAGCTGGGAGGGTGAGCTGAGGGGAAAGACAGCACCGGGACCTGCAGACCGGAAAGAAGAAAGGGATTCCATGGAAAGTAACCTCCCAAGGTGATCTGATCATTAATTCCTAACTGGGCAAGTCTGGTGGGGAGTCACGCCCCAGGCGCAGAACTTTTTAGTGAAAGGTTTATCTGTGCCTTGAGCAAGTCCTGTCCATTGTCTCTGTGCAGCAGGTTAACACTCCTTTGAAACAAACTGTACCCCACCCTCCAGAGAGCACATAATCTTGTTAACTATGTGGTAATCCAATCCCTGCCTTGCTTCCTCCCACCCTCCTGCAATCTTCCTTACGCTTCCTCCTTAATTTCAAATGCATAAAAACTGCAAAACTGGTATTTTCTAAAGCATTTGAGATCTGACTCCCCGGCATCTGTCATCAATTTGGCTCGGGTAAGCTCTTATAAAAATTCTCTACATGTTTGGACGTTCCTTACATCGACAAGCTAAGATCAGAAGTACCATGTTAATGTGTTACCAGCATTCCCAGCCATTCCCTTCCATTTCCAGTGGAAGAGCAGAAAGGGCCTTTCGTGATTATCTGGCTGATCTCGTGGTTCCATGAATGGAGGAACTTGAGCCCAGAAGGCCAGCTATCTGGTTTATGGCCAAACTTGGGAGGGCTGAGCCAGGAGTAGAAGTCAATCTCCTAGCGTTGTGTTCAACCCTCTACAATAACAGTCTCAGGACATGGCAGAGAGTAGAAGAGTGTGGACGAAAGGGGCCACATGCTAACCTGACCAGCTCAGGGGAGGCCTGCATGGCGGTCTTGCAAACTCAGAGCCCTAAAGTCACCACAAAGGATGGTCTGAAATTAAACTTTAACTAAAAGCAGTGATGGAGGGTAGTTGCGTCCTAGGCCAGTATCTTCACTGACAAAGTCAACCTTTACCTTAACTGAGCCTGTCTGTCTTTTTGCATCTATAATAACATACCCTTGAAATGGCTGGGTAACTTGTAACTTCCCTTTTTCTGGACCCCTTGTGGCACAACCTAATGAGCTGGGCGCTAGGACAGATACCACAAATTTCTTCATTGTTATGTTAATTGTTCCTGCACCCACCTAAGTATGTGTCTATCATTTTACTTTTATCCAATCCCAGGGGTTTCCCTGCTTTGCTTTCTGCCACCTCTCTAATCTAGCACCAATGAATTTCATGATGTATAAATATAGTTGTAACCCGCTATTCTCTGGAGCATTATCTCAATTCGTAGAGGTTCTGCTTCCCGGCATATGCTGACAGTTTGGCTCAAATAAACTCACAAAAATTCTTTAGAGGTTTCAATGGTTTTTTACATTAACAAGAGGTTGCTCAATGTTGATTTGGAACCGAGAAGGCTAAAAGGACTAATTCAAAGGTAGCCCTGATGTTCTGGGGGAATGACCTTCAGTTGAGGCATTGCCTCCTTCACCAAAACTGGATTAGTGCTGCCCTGGGGGAAGGGTGGATTGTTAGCTGACACCATAACCTTGGGACACCTGGGGAAAGGGAAGTTGGGAGTTGCAATTCCTCCAGGGTCTGGAGGGAGGGAACATATTTGCAATACAAAGAACTCGGGAAGCATATATGAGGCAAGGTTCCCGAGTGTTGCTTTGCTCTGATTTAGAACTTTCCCAGAGATGCACGTGAGATTAAAACTGTGATTTCTCCACTCCTTCAAAGCGTCGCTTAGCTTTTTTGGTCTTTCTGCAACAGAACTTACGATGAGACCGAGAGGAGTGGATTAGGAGGCGGAGGGCTAGAACTATAAGACTGTCCCTTCAGTTTCTCTTGTTTTGTGTTGCTTCTGGAAGTTACAGAATTTTCACAGTGATTGTGATAGTAGCAATATATCAAGAGCCTTAGAACTATGTATCCTTTAACCTAGCAAATGCATTTCTAGAAATTAATTTTCTCCAGAAATAATTGTGAGACATGCACAGAATTTTAGCCAAAGGCTGAAGGACATTGCATTGTGTGTAGACAACCATTTTGTTTCTCCACCCATCCATCCATGGGCATTTGGGTTATTTGCTACTGTGCCTGATGCTGATATAAACATTGGTGTACAAGTAGGTGTTCAATCCCTACTTTCCTTTTTTGTGTGGATATACCTAGAAGTGGAATTGCTGGCCATAGGACTGGGTGTTACTATTAAGCAGTAACTCTTTTGGAGCCTCATTGGAAGCAATAATGCTCTCAGGCCCTACCATAAACATACCATAGGCATATGTTACCATATGCCTATGGATGATAAACAATATCGTCCATTAGAAAACATGGGGGCTCCGGGGCTGTGACCAGGTTGTAGTGGCCGGAGCCCTGGCCTCCACTGAACTTTTGCCAAATCCTGGAGCTCCAGATATTTCACTCCTGCCCCGAAGGCCCGACCTTCCCATCAGCAGACTGTGCTCCTGGGACGTTGTCATTGGTAATTTTTTAAACACTCATTATGCTGGGAACCCCATGGTGGTTCCTTCTGTAAAGGCAGGGCCCGGCGGTGGAGGAAATAACAAACTCTCAGTTACTGGGAATAAAGGAGAGCTTTGATGTAAAAAGTTCTGACCTGCATGGAGGACCTCAGCCATCTGGTGTCCAAAGAGCGGGGAAGGAGCATATGAAGAACCTGTTTATGTAGGAAGATGGGTTGAGTCTTTCAGCAGAAAATAGGACTTTGGAAGCACTGGTCCTGCCTTCCAATGTCTCCCCTGCTCCCCACTGTGTAATCTGGGCTACATGGCTTCTCTCTGGGCCTCCGTTTTCTTATCTAGATATGGAGATGCTCATGGAAGGATTAAGTAAGATGCAAGGGTCTGCTAATGCATGAGCATTATCTACACTAATAAAAGAGAAAGATGCAAATCAACTGTACATTTGCGACACCCACCAGCCAATCAGGAGTGAGTATGCAAATTAACCCAACAAAGATGGCAGGTTGATTTGCATATGCAGGTATTCCCCATCACCCCAGCCACTCAGGGCCTCTGGGCAGCGTGGGAAGGCAGAAAGGCGGCTCTGGCCAGAGCAAAAGCAGTGCCGACAGCCAGGGGAAGGAAGGCCCATTCTTGCACGAATCTTCATGCATCAGGCCTCTCGTATTCACATGAAATCTCAGAAATCATGTCCTAAAGTGAACTGTTTCTATGAGTGGTCCGGATCAGCCAAAATACCTCTTTTCCTGCAGAAATGTCAGGACTAAAGGTTTTTTCATCACATATGTTTATAGCTTTCAAGCCACATCCCTAAAACAAAGACATTTAGCTCTTATTTATAAGTGAGGGGATTCATTTTACTCTCACTGCTGAGGGCCCTTACCCCTCTATCGCGTGATCTTTATAACAAGCAAGTCAAAAGTTCAACAAGTAACAAAATGCCAGAAAATGGAAATTGTACTCAGTATAATGTCTATTATGTGCCCTGAGCAGTGGTTTCATAGATAATCTCTGAGATAAAAACTGGAAGTGGAAGGCCAGCGGCCCTGCCATCTATCTCTTTAGGGCTTTACCAATCTTCCACATTCTTCAGATTCCCCTGGCGGCTAGCTAGGCTGTGCAGGGACCATTGTCCACATTCACAGCCCTAAAACCTGAGTTCCAGGCAGGTGAGATCAGCCACCCCAGCTGATAGCCGGCTAAGATGCTGTCTCTTTTCTCTATGCCAGGTCTGGGGGCCACAGAGCTGGGGTGCGGGGGAAGGAGGGGCCTCCAGGTGGCCCCTCTTTCCTGGCCCCTGTTCAAGGCCACCCTAGCAGCCTGCGTTGGGGGACAGGCTTCAGGTGGTGACAGGCTGAGGGCAGAAGAATCCCTACAGGGGGCAGGAGACTGAGCACTAAGAGCTAGAGAGCTGGAAGAGACCCTGTGTGCAGAGCTGAGCAGACCCAGAGTTCATTAATAAGTAATAACTGTCATTCTTGATGTCTCAGAGCCAATGACGCAGCACCAGGGAGGTGGCCAGCCCGCCCACAGGCCTGAATGGAATTCCCTGGCTTAGGAAAGAGCCTGGGGAACAAAGCCCCCTTGTCTCTGGGGAGGCAGCTGTGACTTCAAGGTTTGCTCCCCCCCCCCTCCCCGGGCCACCATTAGGACAGGACTCAGAAGCCTGGAGGGACAGGGCTCATCGACTAGCAGCTAGCTGGTCCCCCACCTGGCACACACTTGGTACCTCTCAACACTTGTCAAATGAAGGACAGGGCAGCCCTCTCAGCCTCAGTGTTTCCACTTGTGAGATGGAGATAACAGGAGTCCTTCGTTCAGTTCCGCCACGTATATCGAGGGAGAGAACCGTCAGAACAGCCTGGGACTGTGGAAAACGCCCAGTGGGTTGGTAGCTGTCAGTATGTGGTGGCTAGGAGGGGAGAGGTGTGGAGAGCTTTATCTTCTGTGGGTACCCATAGGCCTCCTGCTCAGGGAGCCTCTCAGCCTGGGGTGGCTGGGAGGGGAACCGCGGCACCCGGGGTGGAGGGCCGTGGGGCAAAGGCAGGGAGGAGGGGCCAGAGCAGTTCTCACTCACACTTCCTACAGCTCACAGGCCAGCCCGGCACTTCTGTGCTCGATGTGTGGGTGAGTCTGCAGGCCTCCTGTCAAAATGCACATCTTGGTGCCATGGGTCTGGGCTGGGCCTCAGACTGCAGGTGTCCTGGCTCCCAGGGTGCAAGGCTCCGGTCTGGGCTTGGGTCCACCCTTCAGCAGCTGGTGAGGCCCCAGGTTACACCCCCGGAGCTTCGGGCTCCCAGGATCCACTGTGGCTGGACAGTGATTCTTGGCTGCCTTCGCCCTATAAGCCCGTGTGTGTGTGTGTGTGTGTGTGTGTGTGTGTGTCCCTGCTTTTTTTTTCTCTGACTCCATTCCTGTTTGGCTGTCTGTCCATCTCTCTGAGTCTGTCTCTGTGGTATGTCCCCTGGCTCTCCTCCTGATTGCAGGCTGCCCAGCCCTTGAATGTCATGTGTGTCTGTCTGTCCATCGCCTGGCTGAGGGTGGGAGTTGTCACGTGACAGGGAGAGGAGCAAAGTGCTAACAACTGGCTGACAGCTGGTCACAGCTGCTGACAGCTTGGGCAGGCCCGGGCGTGGGAAACCACAATTCAGGCAGCGACAGCTGGGAAGGGGACCACACTCCGAAGCCGAACTGACAGGCCGCCACACTGCAGCGAAGGCAGAGGCCACCCCATCCCGCCAGCCGGGCCGCGGTCCCGGAAAGTGAGGCCGATGCACATGTCTATCCTGAGTCTTTCCCACCCCCAACATCTCTAGCAGCCCCTGGGCAGGGGGGCCCCAAGTGGCTGCTCCCACTCCAGCAAAACATGGATTGCATTTGGTGGGTTCATGAAGGGTAAGGAGGAAAAATTCGTGTTCATCTATGGGGACTCTTCCTTGGAAGTCATATGTGTGTGCACATGCTCACATGTTTGAGCATGTGGGCTCTGGGGAAGGGGCGCAGCAGGCAAGGGGTGCAGCGGGGAGGGGCAATGGTGCAGACAGCTGACATTTCTATTTTTTAAAAATATATTTTATTGATTTTTTACATAGAGAAAGGGAGAAGGATAGAGAGTTAGAAACATCGATGAGAGAGTATCTTCGATCAACTGCCTCTTGCACACCTCCTACTGGGGATGTGCCCGCAACCAAGATACATGCCCTTGACTGGAATCAAACCTGGGACCCCTCAGTCCGCAGGCCGACGCTCTATCCACTGAGCCAAACCAGTTAGGGCCAGCTGACATTTCTAGAAGAGACGGGCCACAGTGAAGGTGAAATGGGTGAGTACAGTAGATAGCACAGAACACCAATGCTTGGGTTCATCATTATTGCTGCTTTAAACATTGACGTTTTATTCCATATTCAATAGAAATAATTCTAAAATATGCTTTTGCCACTCAGGGGCACCGAGCTCAGTGAACCAAGAGCCCGTGTTGCTGCTGGGAGAGGCCGGGCACTGAGGGGTTCATGCTGCTCATCCCCACCACTCGGCCCCAACGGGGACTGCCAGACTGGGCACAAAGCGAGAGCTGGTGGTCGCTCAGGATGCTCAGTGAGGCCCACGAGGCTTTTTGAACAATAAAGGACAGGACACCTGGGTGTGCACTTGGTGGCCAGGACTTTGGCTCTTCAGAAGCTTCTTATTTTACTCCTGACCTACTTCTGTGAGAGAGAGAGAGAGAGAGAGAGAGAGAGAGAGGTGGGGAGGGGAGAGACACCCAGGAACCAAGAACAAATGACGCCTATCCAGTAACCCCACTTGGTGATGGAGCCTGAAGAACCGCTTACTGAGGCCTCTGCTCAGCCTGCTAAGGGGGAGCTCTCCCACCTCAGGAGGCCTACAGTATCCTGGGAGGATGTCCCAGCTACTGTGACCCCAGCAGATACCTCCCCAAAATTCAGGGTGTAAAGCAGCTATTGATTATGCTCACTGGTTCTGTGGGTGAGGGATTCAGACAGGACCTGTGGGGGCAGCTTATCTCTGCTCCACGTCTCCGCTGAGACTCCAAGTTTGGGCCTGAAGGTTTGTTTCCGTCCGGTGGATGCTGGCATGGGCTGGGGCCCGGGATCCCTGCACGGGCTCATCCACGCGGGCTCCCCTGTGGGGTGGTGTGGGCTCCCTCACAATGTGGTGGTCAATTCCAGGGCGAGCATCCCCAGAGGGACTAGGAGGTGCTATCTTGCCTTTAATGAACTGTCCTCAGAAATCCCATGTCACTCTGCCACGCCCCGGTCTACAAGGCAGTCACGTGCCCCACCCACATTCACGGAGAACAAATTCTACCTGTCCATGGAGCGGGGAAGATTCTGGAACACGATATGGGACTGAAAACATGGCTGTGCCGGTTTGGGAAATACAGTTGGCCCCCAGGAGATAATGAACAATAGTGTAGGACGAGAAGGGGCTCTGATGTCCTCCTGGACTCAGATCATGGGTGGGCTTGAAACAAAACAGTAATCATAGTAGGAATGGCACAGGGAGCCTGCCAGAGCGATTTCTGGCCAACTACCAGCTTACATAACAGGCCCTGGTGGCCATTTTACATATATTATCTCACTTAATGGGAAACATTAGCGGAGCCTTTCACAGCCCACACAGCATTTTCACACACGATATTTTTAAATCCTCATTGCAAGCCTCCCAGCCCCATAGTCTCAGCCTCACCCACGAGGAAACCGAGGCTCAGAGCAAGCGAGTGGGCTCTGCCCATCCCCAAAGCCGGGGTCTGCTCCTGGCTCTGAGGGTCTGCGCTTTGCCCCCCTCAACTTCCCTCCTCCCCTCCACCCCCAAATGGCGATCTGCCCACAGACAGACACAGATAGGATTTCAGACCCTTTAGACCAGAGGGAAGATACTGACAATGTCAAATCATTTTGCACTTTGCAGCTGGTGTGAAAACAGACCTTCAGCTCGGAGAGGTCTCTGCGATTTCCTCCCACAGGCACCCTGCTGTCCCGAGCCATTTCCGGCCTATCCTCAAGTCCAAGGTGATGATCCCCCCACACACACACCCCTTCCACCACCCACCCTTCCGAAGAGCCAGCCTGCTTTCTCACTGAGTGTGGTTCCAAAAGGCGCATGACTCCTGGGGCTCTGGGGACGCACTGGAGCTGGTGCCTCGCTGGTCCCGAGAAAACAATCACTTCATGCGACCTTCAGTTTTTTGCTCTGGGAAATGGGAACCATGCCCTCCGCCCTGCCCGCCCCATATTCTTCTGAGAGTGAGCAGGGGAGGCGGGAGGCGGGAGGCGCTAGCCGGGGAGGAGCCATGGGGAAAGCCCAGTCTCCCCTTCTGGGGCCCAAGTGTGGCACGTGTCTCTCTTGGAAAATGTGTGTGTATCACTCTGGGTAACGCTTGCTACTGTGACAAATAAACCCAAACCGTGCAGTGCTCAACTCCAGTGGAAGCGTTTTGTTTTGCTTTTCCTCACTCGTGTCACGTGGGTGTTCCTGGTGACTGTCCCCCAGGCTCTTTCCAGCCTGGCTCAGCCGTCCTTCCTATGTGGCTTCCAACACACTCATGTGCACCATTTCACATGGCTGGGCTCGCGGTCACGAATGGAGCCATCTCACAGGTGGATGTTTTTTTATGTTGTTTTAGAGAGAGAAGATTCAAACATGTGCTTGTTCTGAGTTTTGACCCAGAACTCCACAGGTCTCTTTAAAAATACGTATTTTTATTTTTAACATTCCAGCTTATATCCCATATTAGTTTGTCTTAGTTTCAGGGGTACAGCTTAGTGGGGTGCCAACCACATACTTTACGCGGCATTCCCCCACTACGTTCAGTACCCAGCGGGCATTTTGTTATTTGTACATCTTGGGACTTGTTCAAGAAATCCTTTTCTTTCTTGAGATCAAAACTATGTCCTCTTGTACTTCACTCTAAATGTTTTATAGTTTATCATTTCTAGTTACATATTTGGTTCACTTGGGATGAATTTTGTGTGTGGGGTGAGGTAGAGGCGCTAATATCATTTTGCTGTAGAGATAACAATGGTCCCAACACCATTCGTTGAAATTCCGTCTTTTCCCTCTGGTTTGCAGGGCCTGCTCTGTCATCAATCCAGTTCCTAATGTGCGCGTGGGTCTGGTCCTGGCTCACTAGCCTGTCCTCGTTTCTCTGCTCTGAGGCTCATCCAACTCTCTCTGAGCTGATGCTGCCTCGTCTCCATGGTCATGGCTTTACAATATCTGGAAAGATTTGCAGAGTCCCTCACTTTGTTCGCCATCTTCCCAAGTGTCTGAGCTGTTCTTGGCCTGCGCTTTTGTATGTACATTTTATTTTATTTTTAAAATACATGTTTATTGATTTCAGAGAGGAAGGGAGAGGGAGAGAGAGAAAAAAACATCAACGAGGACAGAGAATCATTGGTTAGCTGCCTCCAGCATGCCCCCTCCTGGGGATTGAGGCCAGAACCCACGCATGTGCCTTGACCAGAATCGAACCTGGGACCCTTCAGTCCGCAGGCCAACGCTCTATCCACTGAGCCAATTCAGCGAGGGCTACAACCATGCTTTCTAAATCATTCTGTCACTATCACTTTATCCTTCCATTTTTCTTTATGGGCCTCCATCATCAGACAATTGAAAGTGTATTTGTTGGCTAAGTCTATCTTCCCCACTAGAAGGCGAATTTCGTAAAGGCAGGGTCTTTGTCTCTTTGTTCAGCACCTGGACCACTGGCTGGCACCTAGTCAGCCCTGAACAGCTATTTCTTTAAATGAATGGCATAAGCTCAATGCTGCCTTTCTCAGTGGAGTAACAGAGGCTAGCCTGAGCTTTTATATCGAGTATATGCACAATTGAGTTCCAAAAGAGGATGTTGGAATACCTGTCTACTTAAAAAGGATTAGAAAGAATTACCTGGGCAAAAGCAGCACTGGATTCTTACAGAGTTAAATAAAGAAGATGCTTTAGGAAAAGTGTGCCCCCTTCGGAAGACCTTCAAAGCTAACATCTTCCATAATGTTTTCTAGCCTGTTGAGCCTTTTACAAGAGCAGTGGAGTTGCGATGAATGAACAGCCATTATCTGTGTGCACAGCCTGAAAATTGCAGCCTTAGATACTGACATTCGTCGAGAGAAGTCTCTAAGAGTCAGAGAAAGGCTCCCATAACTAAATATATTTATAGAGTTCTCTTGTCTTGACTTAGAATAATTTGGTATCAAAATAAAACACTTAGGCATTAAACCTTGTATCATAACTCTATGCTTTTTTTTTTCTTGAAGCCACTGGACAAAATGGCAAGTATTCTAATATATCATCTCTGAATTTATAAATTCAGCCATAACTCTCAATTATATGGCAGGATTTTATAATTGTTTTTTCAACAGTTTCACAGGGTAGACTTTTGACCCGAGCATGGTTTCCCCGACTCAATGAGACCTTGGTAATTGACCTACCAAACCAAGAAACCCACCTGCAGTGTACAGGTTTCTGTCCCTGATATCTGCAGGGTTGTGTGAACTTGGTACTCAAGAACTGGGGTTAACCTACAGATTGGGTTATGTACAGATTGCTAAATGTATTAACATACCTGTATATTTACATACACATATAAAATATGTAACTTATAAATAAGATTACGTACAGACAGTCCCCTGTGTACAATGGTACGACTATGGTTTTTCAACTTTGCAGAGGTGCAAAAAAGAGACACAGTTAGTAGAAACCTCACTTAGAGTTTTGAATTTTTATCTTTCCCCCACCCAGTGATACGCGCATGACACTCATTTGTGATGCTGGGCAGCCCCAGTGCCCACAGCTCCCAGCCCCACGATCACAAGGGCAAACACCCCATCCTCTACTGGGTATCCATTGTGTTAGATGCTTTCATCCAACTGTGAGCTAATGTAAGTGCTCTCAGCACATTTAAGGTAGGCTAGGCTAAGCTCCAATGTTTAGTAGGTGAGGTGTAGTCAATGCCTTTTTGCCTTAGCGATGTTTTCAACTTACAATGGGGTTATCAAGACATAACGCCATTGGCAACCCCAGTCAGCAAGTGTTTTAATTCTAAAGCAATATTCTCTCCACTACACCCTACTGTTCTTTTTGATGCCAAAATGAAAATAGAAGGATTTCTATTAGCAGCCTATTGATTACTGTTTCAGGTGTTGTAGCAGGTGTTTGAGGGCCAGGGGTAGATTAGACCTCCCCAAAGGACTGCATCATCCCTGGCAGGTACTGATGGGAGAAAGCCAGCTACTGTGTGTGCCACGTGGTACGTGTCTGGTGGAAGTAAGCATAGCTGCTGTGCAAACAAGGGCACAGTGTTCAAGACACACTTCTCAAGGACATATCACATTCCTCTTTTAATTTCCTTAGAGCCTTAGGCACATAGTAGGTGCACAGTTAATATTTTTTGGATGGATTGATGGCTGTACTGATATACGAAAGAATGAGTGAGGTGACTTCTAGATCTCAGTGTAGTTAGACATTTTCTAGGATATGTTAGGTAGAGGGAGTAGTAAGGTCCCTGTGCTGTTGGAGGTCACCTGTTCTATGGGGCAGCCGCATTGGTTCAGGAGGTGTCTGTGCTCTCCAATGCAGTGGAAGGTGGTTCCCTAGCACACCACTGTGCAGTCAGTGGAGCCCACCACGTGGTCTGCAGCTCTGTCCGTGCTGTTCACTGGGCATCGAAGAGACCATGTCCATGAGAAAAACACCCTGGAGATTACTTTGCCCTTTCCCACCCTTGGTGCAAATCTGTATATAACCCAAGGTGTCTTCCAATCACACACCTTCCTGTTCGTCTGGACTGCCGCTCTTGAGAGAACCATCTCCGTTTCCAAGTGAATCATTAGAACGTCGAGTGCCAGACCACATGCGAATTAAGGCTTGTCACCTACCATCATGGCACCTTAGTAACACACCAATTAACAGTTACTGTAATTACTCCACTTACATGAAATTAATGAAGAGTCTAGCTGATGAGAAGTAAGAACCTGTCCATTAGAGCAACACAGAACATTCATCAAGTGTCTGATGAAACAGCCTTTGAGAAATCTGTTCCTCCCCGTCGCTTAATTAAAAAAGATATTTTCAGGGGGGTGGCTTTTTGTAAAACGAGCTGGTAACAAATGGGGGAGACACATTTATTCCTGCTGCTGGAAGGGCTGAGTGCACAGGCTTTGACATCTGAGGGAGTGGGTTCGGATCCTACATCTGCCCTTTCTACTTGTGCTCTCAGCAAACTAGGAAGAGGAGAGAACATCCTCAACCTGACCACGTGCACCTAAGAACACTTGCAGCTCACGTTAATGGTGAGGGTCTGGATGTTTTCCCCTAAAATAGAAACAAAGATGTCCCCTCTCACCATGTCTGTGCAGCACCCTGCATTGTAGTTGATGGACAGTGCAATGAAGAAGTAAGAAAGGCATCCAACTGGAAAAGAAGAAGCAAAGCTTCATTTGCAGATAGCATGATCACCTCTGTAAGAAAAGCCAATGAAATCTACAAAAAAACTACTAGAATTAATGAGTGAGTTTTGCAGGGTTGCAGGACGCAAGACCAATATACAGAAGTCCATGGTATTTCTATGTATCTGGGTCATTTTTCTTTTAACCTCTCTGAGTCTGTTTTCTTATCTGTAATATGGCAAGAAGTTTGTATACTTTTATCGAATTGCTCTGAGGGTTAGGAAAACGTAGGTTCCCAGAACAAGGTTTAATAGAGGTTGATTTGTTCCACTTTGAGAGCACACCAGTGGTTCCAGCATGACATCTTCCCTCCCAGACAAGCATTAATGGAGAAATGGTGCAGAGGAGAAAGTCACTCCGCTCTGGAGTAATATGCAAGGAAAACTCTAAAGCCGAAATCATGTAGGTGGAGTCATTTTTAAGTTCCAGTCCTATAGTCCAAGCTACCCAAACTGGCTCTCTCGTCCATATCATTTCCCCCACCCACCCATTCCCATTTCCTTAGTTCCTGCCTGGACTTTTATGACAACCTCCTAAACAGGCTTCCTACTTTTGATCTTGCTCCTCTTAACTATAATCTTTTCACTACAGCCAGAGTGATCTCTTTAAAATGCAAATCTGATCACCTCATTGTGCTACCGAAACCCCTTGTGGTTTCCTATTGAATTCAGAGTTAAGCCCAAGCTTTTTAGATTGGCTTCTGCACAAACACACCGGGCACTTCTTAGACTGAACCTCTAAACTTTCCCCCAAACACCAAGCATTGTCTTGCTTCCCGGCCTTCCACAATTTGTTCCTGCTTCCCAAAATAGCGCCCGTTTGCTTTTCCACACCCATCAAGGCCACCCTCTCCTTGCCCCAGAACCTGCCATGTATCTTTTCAGCCCAGCAAGTGAGGTCATCTCTCCGAAGGCTCCCTAGATTGCTTACTGTCTTTCCCGTAGCCCCCCTACCGATAGGATGTGGCACTTATCACATCCTGGTGTGATCTGCTATTGACCTGTCTGAGCTCTCTAAGGACAGGGCCACACCCCAGGTATCTCTGTCTCCTATACCCAGCAGAGAGCTCTCTGAAGGTTTGCTGAAGATGTTTGGAATTCTTCTGTTTCCTGATAGGCTCCTTTCTACCTGCTGCTTTTGGGCCAGAGGGGCTAGCATTCTCTCCATTTCTTTCATCTCCGAGATTTCTGGCCCAGCTGGAATCCAGCCCCTTTCGGAAGCATTTCCCAGGGGTTTTCTCCACTGGGTTCTTGGTGGCTCTGCACAGTGAAAATGCAAATATTTGTGCACACACAGTGCACATCCTGAAATGATGATGGGTGCATGCAGATAGACTGGGAGAAGGCCTGCTTTACTAAATGTAATTATGGAAGAAATTTTTAAAAAATATATTTTAATTGATTTCAGAGAGGAAGGGAGAGGGGGGAGAGAGAGAGAAACATCAATGATGAGAGAGAATCATTGATCGACTGCTTCCTGCATACCCCCTACTAAGGATTGAGCCCGCAACCCGGACACGGGCCCTTGACCGGAATCCAACCCGGGATCCTTCGGTCTGCTGGCTCACTTCCATCCACTAAGCCAAGCTGGCTAGGGCCAGAGTTCTGTTTTATTTCCCCAGTCACCTAGTTAATTTTATACATGGTGAACAACTCTTTACATTAAGCCTCTTTGTTCAAATCATTGGTGGTGTTCTACTGGTTTGCATCGGTGTTGTTTTTGCATCTCCCAGAACAGGAGACTGAGGCTCAGAAATACTAAGCAAGACCTCGAGAAGAGACAGGTCCCTGCACAGATTCCTGGCCTAATAAGAAATGCACCTGCCTGTTTGGGGGATGGCAGGCAGCACCTGGTGTGTTAGAGCAGCAAGCGGTGTGGAGGGGAGGGCCAGGGGCCAGGCGCAAGGAAGGCACGACACTCGGAAGAAAGTGGGAGTCCTGGGCTGGAGATCCCGGGCACATCCTTGAGCAATAGAGTCCCCTGAGCGAGGTTGGAGCAGAGGCTGGGTGGGTGGGTGGAGCAGGCAGGGGACAGCCTTCCCTCTACCCCAGCCGGATTCCGACCCACACGGGACTCTTCCCAGGAAAAATGAAGCCTGCTTCCTGCAGATTTAATTCCATGTCAGCTGCAAAACCCTATTAACTAAATTGGCCATCAACCCGCATGTCTGTTCCACATAATAGGGTCTGGTACAAAACGAGTTCTTTGCTGCGTTAGAAAGTGTCATGTTTGAATCAAAACTTCTTCCAACATTCAGGCTAATGAAAGTCTCAAGTGAGAGCTGATCAATGGGGTCCACAGAGTTTCCATGGCAACCGGAGCAGCAAAGCAGGTCTGATCAGAAGACGAGTGCATGGAGGTGATGCTCTGGGGTGCTCACTGGTGGGACCTCCATTGGTGGGACCCACGAGAGGCAGAGACCTGGAGCCAGACCCAGTGGGTGGGGCTGGGGAAGGGGAGACACCAGAGCTTCCTCAGCCTGCCCGGGAGCTGGCGCCTCTAGCTCTGGGTTTGGCACTCTTGCTGCCACAGCAACACCCGCATCTAAGGATTTATTTTTGCGGGTTTTTTTCTGGGCCTTCAAACCCTTCACTACAGGGCTCCCCACACCAACCGCTCGCCATGCACTGGTCCTGCTGCTGCAGCCTGGGAGCCCTGAGTTCTCTGGAGCCCAGGCACCAGAGCTGGGGTGGGAGTGAGATGAGTGTGTCGGAAAGTCACTATCCTCTCTGGCACAGGTTCCGAGTCTCCAAAAGAACAGTGAGCGCAAAGCGACTCTATTTAAGGCGGGAGAGGTGAATCCCAGCCTGCTTCTGCCTCCGATGGGGGCCGAAGGATTTAGCCTGTTGGAGGGGCAGTTTCTCCACCCACAATTCCAGGCGAAGGGTCTTGGTGCCTCTGGGAAGATGTCCTAGGAGCATAATCGGACAGGCCTTGGGCCAGCCACACGGGCAGCTAGATGTCAGGGTCACGCACTCTGAGCTGGTGAAGAGGGGAAACCCCGTGGCCCGTGCTGTTGCCTGGGGCCTCAGGTGCCCCCCTCCCCTCAGGAAAGCTTCAGACTAAGATGAGCCCTCCTACTGGTCCGCCCTACCAGCCCGGTCCCCATCTCACGTCGTCCTTCCTGCGGCCCTGCTCACTGTTCTCACACCTCATGTGAGGCCACAGCCCGGGAGGCTGGGACTAGAACCTCCACTGACCATATCCCAGGACTCTCGCCTCTCCCTCTGCCCGTGTCCTCTCAGCTCCTCCACCCCGATGGCATTGGCATGGCCTCTGTCCCTCAGCCCAGGCTTGGGTCCAGGGACCCTGGAGACAGCCCTTCTTCTGAGCTGGCCTGTGCAGGCTGTGGTAAGGCCTGGCCACCAGCCACACATCCACCCGACATCTCCACGCCGCCACATGGGTGAGGGGTCTGCTTTTCTAGGAGGCGCAGGGACCAGGGCCTGATTCGACTGAAGCCTGCCCGTCTGGGCACCTGCCTGGGTAATGAGGACTGCTCTCTCTGAGAGACGCAGGCAGGCTCTGCAGGGAGCCTGTATTCAGGTTTGCGGGCGGCCTCCGCCTCGCCTGGCACTGCACTCCCTTAGCACCGGCCTCAGGGTCAGTGTGCTGGCATGCCTACCCTCTGGCCTCACCAGGCTCCTCTTTATTCCTAATTGGATCAGGCCTCCAGCCTGGCGCTCCCCAGGCCTGAAGTCATCCATCTCCATGGGGAGGGGAGATGGGCATATGTGGAGAAGGGGCCAGAGGGACCCGAGAAACCACCCGCAGCTCACCTTCCACAGACGCAGGGGTCACACCCAGAGATGGGGGGCTGCTCCATGGGGTCCCAGGATGGCCTTTGCAGAGTGAGGAGCAAAAGGCTCAGGAACCCAGAACCCACACACACAGGGAATTCTTTTTCTCGGTTCTGCTGCAAAATATCTGAAGATTAAAATAAAAGTGAGTAAATCACTGCCGTCCACCCCATCAATGAACGTGACAGCGCAGGTGAACTCACAACCACCCAATGAGATGAAAAGCGGGCATGAGAGGACACCCTCTATGGTTCGTCCACAGAAGGATCAGAAGTGAGAACAAGCTGCAGTTCTAGAAGTCAGGTGTGGGAGAGGGCAAGTGGGAGGTCGCAGGGGCGCTGAGAGGTCTTTCTCCTTGAGCTGGTGACATGAGTATGCTGAAAATTGATCAAGCTATCACTTAAGGTTTGCCTATTTTTCCATATGTTTGTTATACTCCAGCGAAAATGCAGTCCTAAAACCGCAGTGACAATCATGACACAGAATAGCCCCATCATCCCCAAACTCCTTTGTACCCTTTTGTAGCCAGCCCCTCTCCCATCTCCAGCACAGGGCAACCACTGATTTGTGTTTGTTCCTATACTTTTACCTGTTCCGGAATGTTCTATATGCTGTTGTCCGGTGCACCACGGTCTGCTTAGCCTTTCACCAGCGGGAGGCTATTTAGATTGCTTCTAGTATCTGCAGATGATGCCTAAAGTCCTGTGCGAGCATCCACACACTAGTTGTATGACGAGAGGAATGTTCCATTCTCTCAGGCCAGAACCTAGTTAGTGAGATCCATGCGTCACCTGGTAAGTGCGCGTTGCACTTTATAAGAAGCTGCTGGTTGTTTTCCACGGTGGCCGCACCATTCTGCCTCCAGCAGTGAATCAATGAGCTGTTCCGGTTCTTGTCAGCACTTGATGTTGTCAGAGCTGCTTTGTTTTCTCTCTCTCTAACTCGTGTGTAGTATATCATTTAATTTTTATTTGAAGCCAGGATAGCCAGAGACTATCCTTACCTGCATTTTACAGGCTCTGTCCACAGGTGTCTCAGTGTGATCCCATTTAGTGACTGTTGGAATCCAGACACCCCAGGTCTTCTGATGGCCCTGAATGAGGGGGAGATGCCATAGCAAAGGCTCCTAGAGAGACCAGGGCGGCATGGAGGTGACCAGGGAAGCAAAGCCTGTGCCTCCGGGAGGGCTCACAAAAGCCCCAACTCAGGTGGGAGCTGAGCTCGAATGTGGAAAGACCAAAGTGAGGAATGCATATGGGCGGCAGCAAAAGCAGGGGAACGGCGTGCAGGTGAGGAAGATGAGCCGCCTGGGGATGCACTCATCCAGAAGGGTTAGAGGGCACCAGCCGACCAGAGGGGCACCAGACTGATAGGAGGGGGCGCCAGGCTGATTAGAAGGGCACCAGGCTGAATGGAAGGCACCAGGCTGAACAGAACGGCTGGGTCGACTCACAGAGGAGTTTGTCTAGTAGAAACAGCAAGAAATTTTACGGTCAAGATACCTGGGCTGGAGACACACTGCTATAACGCGAGATAATAACAGTTCCCTTGAAGCTGAGGGGATCAAAGAACATGAGATGTGAGAACTTCATAGCGCTGATGTGAGTGGGCCCAGCGCCTGCACCCTGCACGCGGAGAGGACTCCACGGTTGCTGAAACGAAGGAATTCTTGCCAGTTACCTTAGTCCATTAGGGCTCCTGCAGTGGAACACTATTGACCGGGAAGGTGATAGGCCACAGGAATCCATTTCTGACAGTTCTGGAACCTGGCAGTACAGGACCAGGGGCTGGTATGGTCAGCTCTCTTCCAGGTGGCAGACTTCTTGTTGTGTCCTCACACGGCGGAAGGGCCAGGGAGCTTTATGGGGACACTTTTATGAGGGCACGAATCCCATCCGTGGGCCTCTGCCCTCATGCCCTAATCACCTCACAAAGACCCCACCTCCAGATGCCGTCACCGGGGCGTTGTGTCTGAACATATGAATTTTAGGGGGACACAAATGTCCAGAGCATAGCAAGCAACAATACATGTCACTCCCAGACAATGAGGAGTAAACCCTGCTGCCGCAAAGCATGGGTTTATTAGTGCTTATGCGGGATGCAGCCCATCGATGTGATTCTAAAGCTGTGAAAGGCCGTGGTCCTTGTGAGCTAGCAGCCGGAGCGGTTTCGTGGCAGAACCCTGGGTGATCTTGGCAGCAGAGACCACGGGGACGGGGCTGGGCTATTCCAGGTGGTGAGACCAGGCGGTGGGGCGATATCTTTTCGTGTCTGACTTATTTCCCTCAGCATCATGTTCTCAAGGTTCACCTGTATCGTAACGTTTTCAGAATTCATCTTCTTTTATGGCTGAATAACACTCCATTTTATGACTTTAAAAATATGTTTTTATTGATTTCAGAGGAAGGGAGCGGGAGAGAGAAACATCAATGATGAAAGGGAACGGCTCTCCTGCACGCCCCACACTGTGGATCGAGCGAGAAACCCAGGCATGTGCCCTGATGGGAATCAAACCGCGACCTCCTGGTTTATAGGTCGATGCTCAACCACGGAGCCACTCCAGCTGGGCTACTGTATTTTATTTACCTATTCACCTGTCGCTGAACATTGGGGTTGTTTGCGCCTTTTGGCTGTTGTGAATAGTGCTATGAACGTTAGTGTGCAAGTACTGGTTTCAGTCCTTCCTTTTGGTGTTTTTGAGTGCCTATCTAGATGTGGAGTTGCTATGATAATTCCATGTTTAACTTCTTGGGGAACTGTGCCAGGGCCTTTTATGCCCACCTGGGCACTACCCTGGGAGCACGGAATGCAGGGCCCATGCTTCATTCATCCCCACATGGCAAACCCTAAAGTCGTCTTTGGGGTTCAGAAAATCTGGGTTCAAACCCCAGCTCCCCTTCTCATACCCGAGCTTCTGTTTCTTTGGTTTTGAAACAGATCATGATATTTAGCCCACAGGGCTGCTATCAACATGAAATGCACTACTAATGTGAAACGCCTGGCACTGCGCAGGTGTCCAATACATCCCGGTGCTGCTGCCCCACCCCCACTTCTGTTCCCTCATCTGTAAAAAGCATCCTAGACACTCACCGCCTCGCAAACTCCAAATGCTCCCAGGACGACTGGGTGCAAATGTTCTGTGGAGGCTTTCTTTAGGGAACATGCCCCCCCTCTTTGTAAAGGAGCCCATAATTCCTCCACATGCTTCCCCATCTGTTCCCCCAAATGTGATAATTAGGAAATGATGCTGTCACTTCCCAACGTGAGAAATCTGCCCCTCCCATCCCATCTCTGAGCAACACGGCAGAAGGATGAGCAGACAGAGTCTGGTGCTCCCAGCCGGCCCCATCCCTGGGCCCCCTGGTTTCAATGTGGTTCAAAAACCAGGTCACCCCGCCCCCTCCAGGAGGCAACCCAAGGTGTGGGGATAACATGCTGAATCTCAGGAGGTCTGAGTGGACAGAGACTTACAGACCACCTGGGCACCTTCGCTGTCCATGCGTCTCTCACTGATGCTTCATCAGGGCACGAGAACCATTTATGATCAGAGAACCAAGGTCTAGGAGGCAAAGTGAGCTTCTGAGCAGCGCAAGTTGGTGGGAGAGCTGAGACACCCTGCCCACCTCCTCCCCTTGCTGCTGACAATGTGGCTGCTCAGCACCCAGCCTGCCCAGCACCCAGCCCTCCCAGCACACTTCCCAGCACCCAACCCTCCCAGCACCCAGTCCTCCCAGCACCCAGCCCTCCCAGCACCTCCCAGCACCCAACCCTCCCAGCACCCAGTCCTCCCAGCAGGCTCCGATGATTTGTTGCGCCCCGAGGGAAGGCGGGTGGTCCCATGATGGCCCCCAGAATGCTCATGCCAAACCATCTGCTGCCCCTTTGCCTCCTCGAACCTCTGCCTGCCTGTCGCTGAGCCTGTGCACATGGGACCTTGTCTTAGTTTGCGCTCCTTTCACAGCGGAGCCTGAGGCATGGGTTTGAGGGCAGGTTGCTTATTTGGGAAAGAATCTCAGCAAACCGGGGTGAAGAAGAGAGGGGCCTGGAGGAGAGGTCAAGAAGGTGTCTCATCCTGGCTTTTACTGAGGCCCAGTCCTCCGGGACCCTGTCCATCACGGCCCTGGTGTGGTGTTGCTAAGGACGTAATCGAGGCACATATCCTGTCCCTGACGGGCAACACGCCGTATCCCTTATCTGTTGCCAAGTAATGATTTCGTGGCCCAGAATCTACTGGCTTAAAACCACAAACACTTATTGTCGCCCAGCGGCCCTGGGTGAGGAAGTGGGGCGGCTCCGAGGGCTTGTGAGGTCAGGGTCAGGCTGTGCTGGTACCGCAGTGCCTGAAGGCATCTCTGGGGTTGGCAGATCCACTCCAAGATGGCTCACCAAGACGGCAGTTGGCAGGAGGCCTCCGTTTCTTGCTTTGTGGGGCTCCCCAAGGGCTGCTCACTGCACGGTTTCATCCAGAGTGAGCACCTCTTTCTCCTGCGTCACTTCTATGAAGGTCCCATCTCAGGATACAGTCATCCTGGGGGTTTGGGCTACCCCATAGGAAGTGAGGGCAGGTGTAATGGGCTTGGTCTGGCAGAACTCTCAGTCTAGTCATCCATTTTCCAAAGGGCAGCTAAAGAGATGGAGAACATGATGAAAGGGGTCTAAGGAGGCAGATGACAGCCCCTTACCTCCCTTCACTCCTGCCTTCCTTTCCCTGGGTCTTTGCTCACCTCATGACTTCCAGCCAAGAGTTACTTGATTCTGAGACTCAAAGAATCTCAAAAAAAGCCTTGAGAAAGTTAGTTGGAGCCTCAGTTTGCTCATTTGTAAAATGGGATTCGAGACATTGCCCTGCCTCCACCTCACAAAGGATCACGTAGAAAAATGGACATGAGCCCTAGCCGGTTTGGCTCAATGGATAGAATGTTGGCTTGTGGACTGAAGGGTCCCAGGTTGCATTCTGGTCAAGGGCACATGCCCGGGTTGTGGGCTTGATCCCCAGTAGGAGGCGTGCAGGAGGCAGCTGGTCAATGATTCTCTCTCATCATTGATGTTTCTATCTCTCTCACCTCCCTTCCCTAAAATCAATAAAAACATGTTTAAAAAAAAAAAAAGAAAAGAAAAATGAGCACGAGAGTATCCTGTACATGAGAATGAAAACAAAGTCCCAAACAATGAGAAGGAAAAGGCAAAGGCAGGTTGCGAAGTTACCCGCAGAGGTCAAGTTTACCTGGTCAAGGGCATATGTACACATGTCCTTGGGCATTGGCTGTGCATGTTGCTTGTTTTGGGAGCTCTGCTTCCCCCCGGGCTTCTGGACTTGGGAGCACACTGGGCAGGAGAAGGTGTGACACGGTGTCAGTGCCTCCAGGGTGGCTGCACACTTGGCACTGGGACCGAAGCATCACATTTTAAGTTAAAACTCCCAACCACAGCGCCTACCATCTGGATTGTTGCAGAAAATAGACACAGGTATGCGCTTGTCCTTCAGACACACCACGGGCCTCAACGCCACTGATTGCATTTTTTAAAGAAAGTGATTTAAACAGAAAAAGTTAAGCATTACACTTAGACAATATTGTCAAGAAACCCAAAAAGAAATTCTGCTTTAAAACAACGCAAGAGAGATTTTAATGTACAAATCAATAAATGCGTATGTAAAACATGGTGAGAAGATGAATGCAAGACAAAACCGACTCTGACTCTTAGTAAATTTCATAAAGGTGATAGTTCGATGGAATCTGGATTGAAAGCACTTTATGAAACGTGAAAAAAGAAAACACGACTACTTAAGAAAACCTGTGAAAATGGCTGGTATAAGAATCAAATGGCCCTGACGGGTTTGGCTCAGTGGATAGAGCATTGGTCTGCGGACTGAAGGGTCCCAGGTTCGATTCCAGTCAAGGGCATGTACCTTGGTTGTGGGCACATCCCCAGTGGGAGGTGTGCAGGAGGCAGCTGATCGATGTTTCTCTCCCATGGATGTTTCTAATTCTCTATCCCTTTCCCTTCCTCTCTGTAAAAAATCAATAAAATATATTTAAAAAAAAAATCGAATGGACAAAAAAACCAAAACCAAAACCAAAACCACTCTCCAGTTCTGTCTTCGCCCAGCTTGCCTTGACCTGGGCGGTCATCCTTTCCTTTGGCTTCTGCCCCAGGTTTGTCCCCAGCAGCCTGTCCTAGAAGACGTCAGACCCACCATTAATAACCCACAACTGACCAACCAGCTTCCGTGGCCAAGCTGGAATGATTCGGTTGAAATTTTTAATGTTCCAGTTCAGCGTAGGAAACAAATCAGACTAGAAGGCCCGTAATCAGGCAAATTTACCATCATTAATGGCAATTAAGATAAAGTGTTAATGACTCTGTTTACCTTGGTGAGAAGCACACAGAGTGCCTGTGCTGGGGGCAAGGAGACCGCAGGCCCACCCGACACAGGGCTTTGACTCAAGCCTCTGGGGCCTGGCTGACGTTCCCGTCTTCTCCCCTCACAGCGTGTAGAGGATGCAGCAACTACCCTCAGGCAGAGAGGGAAACAAAGGCTCAGAGCCAGGAAGGGGCTGGCCTGCCCACGGTCCCTGCTCTGAAACACTGTTCTCTCACTCGGCTGCCTCACTGGCCTGAAGAGCTAGTGTGGCTAGAAGGAGTGGAGAAGCAGGAGGGGCCAGGGGCTAGTCAGAGAGCATCTATTGCCAGTGTCAGGGCGGGAGGAGTGTTCCTCTACCCTCCAGGTTCCTCTGGCCGGACAGGAGACCGATGAGCAGAGGTAATGATCAAACTGCATGCGCACATCTGTACAGGAACACTGCATGCACGCGAGTCAGAGCCCCATGTGCAGGAGGGGTTCGGAGGTAGAAAGGGGGATGAGGTATATGACATCCTGAGCTAGGGGTAAGTTCACGCACCTTGGGGTCTCCAAAGGGTCACTGCAGGACGATAAGAAGGGAGCAGAAGTTCAGCAAATACAAGTTTTCCCTGCCATGTAGGTGGGGCAGGAGGTTAGCACTGATAATCTCTTATTAAGGGCAAGCCCCCCTGTTCCAGTTCTTCCAGGCAGTTAAAGAGAGGGGCAGAGGTTTCTCTTGAGCCTGGAGCTAAAGTGGCCTTTGGCTCAAAACAAATCCGCATACCCCAGAGGCACATGTTGGGGTGGCTTGTTCTGAACCCCCACACCAGGTACATAGTTAATTAGGCATGCACACTACTTAATTAACTGAAACCTGACAACCACAACCTTTCTGGAGAGACATTATTAGCTCCATTTTACAGGTGAGAAAACTGAGGACAGGAAGAGTGAAGTCATTTGCAGGAGGTCACACAGCCCTTAGTTCCTACTGCAAATCTCTGCTTTGGTCCATTTTGGCCAACAGCCTCAAGGGTCATCCAGCTCAGCCCCTGGCCGCCCCTCTGCTTCCAGAGCCAGGCTCATCCTGAGGCCCTGGGGAAGGCCTGGGGCGGGGACGGAACAACGCTCTGGGCCTGATGGGTCTTGCCTTCCTCTCCTCCGGCTGCCTGCCCTGGTAGGACTAGTCCCACCGAAATGGCTTCCTCTTGTGGCTTCCAGGCTGAGAAAAGGGCAGGGTTGTGGCATTCCTGAGCTGAGGAAGGGGAGGAGGCAGGGAGATAATTAGGGGGTAGGGATCAGTGGGGAATTGAAGCCATTACCCAGCTAATTGAGGCCCAGTGGCCCACTTTCTCCGCACATCTGGGTGCCAGGCTCAGAAGGCTGACAGCCCAAGCCTCAGGTAATGGTGGCTGAGCAGCCCCAGAGGCGGGGGGCTCTGGGAACTCCAAAATTCTTGCTTCAGGCCGGATCTCCAGCCTCATGTCCTCTGAGGCAAGGGCAGGTTGCGTGTGAGGTTGCTGCCCGCGGGATTTCCTGAGAGAGAGGTGGCTTTCCTTATAGGACATTGACTTACATCATCTCTACCCATTTCTGTCATACTGCTGTATCACCCAGTGACCCCATTTTACACACGGAGAAACCGAGACCTAGGTAGCAGGTGCAAATCACTCAGAGTCACACCCCCAAACCTGGATGACCTGGAAGAGCCTGGATCTTTGGATTTCTGGCTCTTTCATTTCGTTTTATTTTTTTGCTCCCACATCCCAGCTCTCCCCTGGAATATGAGTTTGGACACGTGTCCTTCATGCCCACCCTTCCCACCTCCAGCCCCCACCCACGGAGACAAACCTATCTGCCATCCCTGGAACGAATGTGGAGGTCAGCGTCCCAGGAGCCAGATTCTCCTCGCTGCCCAGAGCCCGGCTTTGCGTGTGTTGTGTACACAAAGGCAGACCAAGTCGGCACATGTGTTCCAGAGGCTTCCACCCCCAGCCCCTCTCCAGGGACCCATGGGGAATTCTGCTAAGATAATTATCTCCAACTGGGGTTTTGTTCCGTCCGCTGGTAAGACAAGCCCCCCGTTTAGAATAATAAGGCCGTGCTATTGCAGGCTAGCTGGGAAATATTTTTCAAACAAGCAACCCGCCTATGTGTTTCACATATGCCGCTCATTAAGGTTTATAAGACCTTTTGGTCTTCACAATAAAGCTTGTTTTTTTAAAGGTTAAAGTCAGCATGCCCCGGTGACTGCCAGCGCCCTGCTTCCCTCTTCAGATGGGACAGAAACCCTGGGAAGTGTTGAAAGGGAATCAAAGACACGGGTGCCTCTCGGCCCAGCTGGCGGAGGAAGGACTGGAGACCCCAGGAGTGACTGTCCGGCCGGAGCAGGCACAGGCCCAGGCCCGGGCCAGGTCCTGCCTGCCCCGCCCGCGTGGGCACAGGCGCTGATGCAGAAACCTCCACAGACCACGTCTCTGTGTCAGTGACCTGCACATGCCTGGGTCCCAGCCCCCCACATCCTGATAGAGCTGGTGGAGGTGGGTCCCGGCATTGGGTAGTTTGTGAGGCTCCTTGTTTGACTGCCATGAGCAGCCAAAGTTGAGACAAACAATGAACTCCCGGTCCCTGAAGCTGCCCTGCAGGTAGGGGCCAGGACTCATCCTCCCCATCCTAGAAGTAAGGAAAACAAGGCCTGAGGCGCTGCATGCCTGTACCTGGCAGAGCTGGGGCTTGACCCTGGCCCTCCTGACACCCTCCAAACCCTCCTCCTCGTGGAGAGAACTGGCGTTTTCTGAGCCCCAGGGCTTTGCACACGACCTCATTCAACCCTTACACACCACAGAAGTCAGTGATCAGAGGGCCTGGCTGGTAAGAAAACCGAGGCTCAGAGAGGTTCAATGACTTGCCTTCTGTCCTACCAAATGCAGAGGGGCTGATTGCACAAGTCCTGCAAGACAGGTGGCTGGGGCCATGGGAACCTGGACATTAGGCTCCCACCTGGGGGCAGTGTGACCACTCATTCTTGTGTTTAAAGAGTCCTTATGCAAAAAGAGGAAGCAAATGGCCATTTGCTAGCCACCTACTAGGTGCCAGACCCTACCCTGGCTGCTTTGCCTGCATTTTAGAAATGCAATTGATAAGGTAGGTGCTGCCCTTCCCATTTCAAAGGAGAAGCTGCTGAGGCCTCAAGTTGTCGAGTGACTCTCTCCAGGTCACAGAGCTTGTAAGTGTCAAGTTAAAACTTCCCAGTCCTGGGGCTCCCACTCCTCACACTGCCTTCCCAACCCTTGTCAAAAGGGCAGGTGTGACCTGCCCAGACATAGAGAAGAGTTTCAGGCAAATTTGAAAACAACAAAGATAATTAAAAAGGGAGAAAGAGTTTTATTGTGGCCTTGGCCGGATTTCATTGTTTTTGAAGTCCCTGTTAATGTGGTGCCAGGGCATTTTAATCAATTGGGTTGAAGCTTGCTAGTTACAAACACAGTGAGAGTGTGCTTTTTGCTTTTGTTATTAATTAAGAACATCATTCTTTTCAAACATTCTTTGATCAAACCCTTCTTTGCCTTCTAGTTTCATTTAAACATGGACATAATGGCAAGTAAACATGGGAAACCTTAACATGGGGGGAGGGGGGGCGTGCCCCAGGCTGGGAGTCAGGACGGCCAGGTGGGATCTGGGCACTGCCCCTGCCACTCAGCATGAACTTGGGCTTCCGTGAGCTTCAGTTTCTTCCCTATGATCTCCATCCCAGCATCTTGTCAGGGATGCTATGAAAATGAAAGTGAGAGAATTAAGATAAAATGTTCAAAACTACAAAAGGCTATGCACATAGGAGGGTTTGCTGCTAAGTATGACTATTAAATATAACAACTGTTTACACCAGTGGTGTGAAATAGGCACTGTTACTCTCATTTGGACAAAAGCTACCAAAACAATTGAGGGCAACACGTATTTTCTCAGTATCTTTTGAGGTCTGGGGGATCACCTGCTGTGAGCCGGAGAATCAGTCATTCATTCATCCATTCATTCCATGAGTGGGCACCTATGCATGCCAGGCCTTGAGCTAGTGTAGGTACTGAGATGAAGCAAAGTCAGAAGGAGACTAACGGTTGTGCACTTACAGTGAAGCTGAGTAGGTGAGGACATAGCAGACGGAAGAAGGAATTTCCATGGGAGCCCAGAGAGGTGTAAGGTGATGTGGGGTAGCTGGGTACACTTGATTATAGCTCCGGGATTTGGACTGATCAAGTCTGTGCTCTTCTCCCATAACATGTCCCCTGAAAGCTCTCAGAGAGGACTACGCATGATAGCCTCAGGGGACAGGCTCTCTTCCGTAGGGCATCAAAATGACAAGGGCCCTTTGGGTGGCAGTAGGGTTTGGCTGGCTGGTCTACCTCAGGCTGCCCTGAGCAACCTCAGAGAAAACATTCCCAAAGGATTCTCTCAGATCAGGATCTCACCCATCCACCCATCCACCCATCCATCCATCGATCTATCCATCCATCCATCCACCCACCCACTCACCCAGACACCCATCCACCCATTCATCCACCCATTCATCCATCCACCCATCCATCCACCCACCCATCCATCCATCCACCCATCCACCCATCCACCCACCCATCCATCCATCCATCCATCCATCCACCCATCCATCCATCCATCCATCCATCCATCCATCCATCCATCCATCCATCCATCCATCCACCCATCCACCCACCCATCCACCCATCCACCCATCCATCCATCCATCCATCCATCCATCCATCCATCCATCTAACCATTCACTTCTTCACTCAGTTGGCATTGACCTACATGTTTGGCCAGTTGACATCCATCAATAGACAGGCCTTGGCAGAACCCACACCTGGAACCCACTCTCATTCATTCCACAAATGCTTACTGAAGGCTCCGTATTAACCAGCATGATCCTACGGCCTTCCCCACAGACTTCTTTAAAAAGCCTGCATAAATTCAATTTGCCATTATAAGAAGGTCCTTTCCTCTTTTCAGGTCACCTAATAAGAAAAAAAATGTGATTTATACTCTTGGTGAACACCATGCTTCATTAAATGAATCTATAAGATTCCACACTGCCTAATCTTTGCACATAGAGTATAAAATCCAGATTCACTTCACTTTTAGGGCCAGAGGGATGGCAGAGAACACTTCCCATTTTACAGATGAGAAAACTAAGGCATAGGGAGTGAAGAGTGAACTGCTCAAGGTCACACAGTAGAGGTAAGGCTCTTACCTTTCTATCCAAGGACAATCTTCAACCTCATATGTAATGTTCTAGAATATACTGTATAGCTCAGACAAACTCTCTTTTGGCCTCAGCTTTCTCCCCTAAATATATATATAAAAAAAGGTTGCTATTTATTTCTAACCAAACTTCCAGCTCTATTTCTTGGATTTCTACCAAAAAAATATCTGGCATACCATCATTAAAGTTTCACGGGGCAAAACCTGCTTGTTGCCGAGAACAGAATGACTCTGTCCGTGGGTTCTGCTTAAGTCAGGGCACTGTTCTGTTACCACTAGTAGCCAGTTGGAGCGTTGGGTGGGCTGGCCTGGGCCTCCCCGTGTCCGCCTGATCGTGGGCCTGCTCCAGTCTGCAGCTCTGGCCCACGCCCTGCTGAGAGGCTTGGCATGTCTGAGTCTGAGACATAGACCCCGAGGACCATGTAGAGCTGAGCCCCTTTCTGATCTTTGGTCCTAAAGGCATGAGCGCCACGATCACAGAACCAAGCAACATCCCCAGTCCTGCCTCTCTGTCTTGGGCAGTGGGATACTGAGGGAGCTCGAAGCATCCCAACATTCACTCATTCCCGGAGCCGACTAGTCATGTATTCAACCAGCAAACATCAGAGCCTGGACCCTGTGTCGCCCAGGGCATGTTGCTTAAAGAGATCCACCCACGGGCAATCAGTTAAATAAACCACCAGGTAAGTGGCACGTTGAGAGCAGGGACCGTGCGTGTCGTTCATTTTGTGTCTCAGACGCCCACACATTGCAGGAACTTCACGGCTGCTCGTTAGCTGAGTGGCTTCTCGGCCTGGGAGCTTCCTACTGACCTGAAGGTAGGGGCAAAACCACCTATCCCCTCTCATCCTCACTTCTCCTGTCTCAAACAGCGCCCCGAAATGACTGGGAGGCTTCCACAAGAAAAGCCACGTGGAAGGACTCCGTGAATGGCAAAGCCCTCAGAGCTGCCTTAGCTGATGGTACGGCCCTGGGGGATCATACACGTGCAAAGGGCCGCAGGAGAACCAGCTGGGGAGACACGCATCAGCTGAGCAGACTCTCGGAAGGAGGCTGGGAGCAATGCAATATTTAGAACCTGAAAGATAAGTCAGAGCACGAGAGCTCTGGCTGTGCGTTTGCTTGTTTGCTTTCCAGCAGGAAAACATACAATAATGGCCCCAGGGGAGAGAGTGTGGCCACTCGCCCTCGGAACTAGAGTTTGGGTGAAACACGCACCTTTCCTGTGGTCTTGGTGCGGGCATGGGACCCAGCTGCTGAGAGCGCCTCCCCTCTGCGGAGCCCTCACAAGGCACAGGGCATGTGTTCGTACCTTATCCCATTTAATTAGGAACTTGAGGGAGATTCAAAACTGCCGTCCCGTAGTTATTTGGGTTCTGAAATCCAGGAATCCGGGAGGGCTCAGGTCAAAGGGTTTCCCATTATTAAAGTGTCCAGAATGACAGAGAGATCCAACGCCCGCCGCCTGACCTCCACCTCCACCTCTGTCCCTCCCTCCCGCAGCCGCCCAGGCTTGTTCAAATAAACAGTCATGGGTCCCCAGCGGAGCTCCATCCAAGCCAGAGCAGGGACCCTAATTGTGGGTTAATGAGGCCCGGGCTTGCTCTGAGGGAGCTGTTTACTGAAGCAATTTCAGGTTGCTCCCTCTGGCCAGAGATGGCAGCCCCTGGCTAGCCTGTTCAGGATAAATGTCACCGGGGCACCGAGAGAGATCCGGTCCCCCCCGCCTCACGACCTCCTCCCACCCCCCGCCTCCTGGTGTCGCCCCACTGTGCGACAGGAGCCGAGGAATAAAAAGAAGGTACAGCCTCAGGCCGGTGGGGCAGCAACTAGAGAGGGTACAGCACTGAGAGACTGGAGCATGGGTACTCCTGGGGTCCCAGGGAGGCCCCGAGCTCAGCTTCCCCTGGGGCAAAGGAAAAGCTGGTCCAGGATGGCCTCCTGGAGGGAGCATCCCATGGCAGCTGCTCAGGAGCCAACACTGTCCTAAGCCCAGAACTGCATGCTCTTTCCCACAGTGCGTGGCCACCCCGCGGATTGTCCCCAGACTCGCTATGGGGGAGGCTACAGAGGACCTCACTGCACTCTGCCCATCGGCCTCTGTGCAGGAAGCCACTTGGAAATCTCTTGGCCGGAGAATCACCAGGAAACGCACTCAGGGTGTGAGTGACGTGTCCAGCGTGACGCTGCCTCTGGAATGGCCAGCTCCGCACACCTGGGCCCGCGCCTGCTGCTCGGAGGACGTGGCACACGGCACTCTGCACTGCTCTCAGCCTCCACTCCCAGGGCTCAGAGGAGCCGCAAGCAGGAAAAGGCGGGGGGTGATGTCTCCCCAACAGTATCTCCGTTCATATTTATTTATTTTTCTTGTTATTTTTAAATCCTCACCCGAGGATGTTTTTCCGTAGATTTTTAGGGAGAGTGGAAGAGAGAGGGAAAAACAGAAAGAAACATCGATGTGACAGAAGCACATTGATTGGTTGCAACCTGTGTGAGCCCTGACCAGGGCCCAGGCCCAGGAGGACCCTGTAACCAAGGTACACGCCCTTGACCGGAATCGAACCCAGGACCCTTCAGTCCACTCTACCCAATGAGCCAAACCAGTTAGGGCTCTCCATTCATATTTTGACGGACCAGTTCTGACTGCACATAGCCCGAGGGGGAAACTGAGGCTTGGAAAGGTAGTGATGTGGCCAGGGTCGCACAGTGGTGGAGCCAGAACTTATCTGGAATTACTAGTATTATGACTCACTCATCAATGACTTACTGAGTGCGAACTCCCAGGCAGGCGTGGCTCCCGAGCTGGAGAAATATCTGGGAATAATCAAAGGCCTGGGCTCGCGGTGATGAGATTCCAGGCAGGGAGACAGACCGTGAACACGTTGATATATACATCATGTAACATCTGTAAGACCTGTCCAACGGGGCTACGCGTCCTTCCCCATCGCACAGTCGCGAGCATCTGGCCCAGACGATCCCCTCCATCCTCTTTATTTCCAGGGGCCCGACAGGCAGGCTTAATAGCACGCTGCCTACCCACACGCCCTCCATAAACCCGAACTGCTCCTTTGGGGGCTCGTGCCATCCCCACAAAGGCGGTCACGGCATCAAAGAAGAACTCTGTTCTCTGCCCAGTGCCTGCGGAGCAGCTGTCCGCAGCAGGCCTGGAATTCGCCCCCAAACAAGTAGGCCCCTGGGGTTCTCCCGTCCTTCCTGGAGGTACCCTCTGAAGTTCCTGGCGAGGAAGTTCTGGTTCAGATAAAGGTTACCCAAATAGCTCCAGCCGCCCAAAATGTGGTGGGAGATTTACAGGAAGCAGGGAGGGGCGGCACTTCCAGGAGCTGTAAATCTCTCCCGCCCGGGGCCAGGGAAGAGAGAGCGGGCGCACTAAATCAATTTCATTGGCGTGCTCCGGGGTTTCTGCACTTGGAGGCTGGGCCCGGAGTGGGAAGGAAATAGTTGTCAAACATCAGGAATGATGAGGACAGACACTGGAATCAGAGGCTGTGATTTCCTGTGAACCACAGCGCTGCCTCGGTCTTGATCTGTTCTTAGGGGTCTTGCAAAATTGCCTGGGTCCCAGGAAGGAAGTACCAAAACTCAATGGCCCTGGGTGCCAGATGGCAGTGGTCCTCTCCAGGGTCTTCTGATTCTTTCCACAAGATCCCCGCTTCCTGGGCTTCCTTCTCCCAGCTCCGTGTATAGTTGCCTCCTACTCAACAGTCACCTTTTAGCTCAGATGTCCCTCAAGAGCACAGGGACAAATCAGACATGGCTAAGGTGACCAGATTTTAACATTGGTAAAGCGGGACACCATTGACCGGGACGGGGGGGGGGGGGTTCTTTTTTTATTATTATTACTTAAAATATTACAAAGAATAGTACGTATGTCTCTTTCCAAAAATCGGGACTTTTTTAAAACGCCGCGGGATGCGGGACAAATTGTTAAAAATCAGGACTGTCCCTCCAAAAGCGGGACGTCTGGTCACCTTAGACATGGCCCTTTCTCTCTAAGAGCTCCCAGTCTAGTGAGAGAGCAAGACACATAAGTAGTTACAGGATGGAGTGGTAAGAAGTCTACAGAGCAAGTCAGCTAGGTTAGTGTCAGCTGCTATAACAACAAGCCCCCAACTGTCAGAAGCTTAACACAACAGAAGTTTGTTTCTTGCTCATGAAAGAGTCCAATGCATGCCTCCTGGCTGGCAGGAGGCTGAGTGTGGGATAGTCACTTCCAGGGGGTCTGGGGGAACCTTCCTCAGAAGGGATGGAAGAGAGTTCAAGGACAGATTAGCTTAGCTGAGCCAGCTCAGGGGAGGTTGTGTTGCTATGCGCTGAGTTGTGCCTATGCAGGTAAAGCCAGCGATGCTTTTCCCTTTGGGTGAAAATACATGATATTCAAAGACAATAGGGTTACCATTTTGGGAAATCTCCGCTTAGCTGGCTTGTCCCCTTTCCAGTCGGGTGACTCAGCACCGTTGAGATGAAGTCCCTGCTAGGAAATACCTCATCCTCCACTTGCTGTCTTTGCAGCCTGGTCAGATGGCGCCTAAAAGACGAGGGGGCTGAGGAGGGTGTGCTCAGCTCAGAGCTGCAACATGTGCTTGAGGCGGGGAGGCGAGAAGAACCAGAGGGAGTGCCTGCACAGAGGCAGTGCCTGCGTGACCAAGGGCTTTGCATGGTGAGGGGACACCTGTAAGCTGACCTGCTGACCGTTCTGGATGGAGGACCCTCTGAGCATATCCAGCCAAGGAGCCAGCGCGAGAGGAGACTTGAAGGCCCTCTGGGCCGATCCTTTCCACATGTGAATCCTTGTCTGCAGCATTTTCCATGAGGGTTGCATTAGCTCACTGGGCACACTGGGGAGCTCAGGGAGAAAGACCTCCTTAGACTCAAGTCAGATCTGGCTCTAGGACCTTCCAACCTCCAGGGACCTCTAGCCTCCTCCGAGACCGTAGGCCATCTTCGTCCCCATTTTACGCTCGAGGAAGCAGAAGGAGAAGGGACTGTCCTGGTCACGGAGCAGATTCAGAGCTGGTCTGGCGTGGAAGCCAGCTCTCCGCAGCCCGGCTCCGGGCCTTCTCACTGCGCTTTGTCAGATCTGTTTACAGAAGAGAAAAAGCAAAGGAGCTGTGTTTCTTCCAGCTCGGCTCGCATCGCGGAGGTTTTCCTGGGGAGACAGAAGGCACGTGGGAGGGGGAAGGAGGGGCCTCTTCTCCAGGGACCGGAGGTGTCAGGGAAATGTGATGGGAGGAAATACATTTGCACAGAATGAAAACGGGGAAAGGGAGCAATTTTCAAACCTTCAAGCAATTAGGCAAAAAGACATCTCGGGAAATGAAAAAAATGACCCTTTCAGGAATGTTCTTTCAGAGTGAACAAGAAGCCCACACATCTCTCCCATAAAGTAAATAGTCTGGTTACCTGATTTTCTGCATAATTGATGGCGATAGCAACATAATCATTCAGGCATTCGTGAGCAGATCTTGAAAAGAAGTTTTAACACTTGCTCCCCCCACCCCCACATACACCCCCTCCCACACACACACAGCAGGAAAGTAAGCCCACCCCCCCGGAAAGAACGTATTGCCATGCCCCACAAACGGGTCTGCCCAGGTAACAGGTCCCTTGGAAAACGGCCTGTGCTACTGCGGTCTGCCTCCTCCACCACAGCCATGCTGAGCCCCAGAACTCAGGGAGATGGGGAGGGGAGGCAGGCCGCTTGAGTCCCTCTCTGCCACTTACTTGCTGTGACCTGGGGCTTCAGTGTCCTCCTCTCGGAAAAGGTGTCCCATTGGCTGCCCACTTGGTGAAATCAAGCACCTGCAAGGTTTCGCCAGGGGCCAGGCGGGTGGTCCCTGCTTCCCCGGAGTGGCCTCTTCTCACTTCCTGCAGATCCCTGCCCTTCCCAGAGACAGCACCCACCCTGGGGAGATGCAGAGCCTCCTGGAAATAGACGCAGAGCCCGGGAGGATTGAGAGGGCAATTAATTATTTAACTATCTCTGCAAGGGGGAAGGGGGCTCGCTGAGATGGCTGTGCTCAAGGGGAACTTGGACGAGTAAGTGTGGGAAAGGGAGGTCGTTCCAGGCAGGAGGACTGGCCTGGGCAGAGGCTCAGAGGACGGCACCGCAGGGCGCGTGCAGACACTGCTAGGAAGCCTGGAGGCAGGTGCACAGAGCAGAACAGGGGTGGTGGTGGTGGTGGGGGGGCTGCATTCATTTCTTGATCTGGGAGAGGAAGGCTGGGACCCACTCTGCATGGGTGTCCCGAGGGCACTGCCCAGCGTGCTCCTAAAAGGGCCAGGGGTTTGGACTGGAACCTCGGAGCTGGGGCCCCACGGGGAGCTGGCTACTGATTCTCACTGAGGGGTGGGGGTGGGATGGGGCGGGCGGGGGGCAGGGACCTAGAGGCCAGGTTTCCAGACCCACAGGCAGGGCTCTTTCACCTGCATTTTGCTGCCTCCCAACCAGCACACTGCGTAGCTCGGCTCCAGGCAGGAGGCATCTACTCTGATGATGGACAAGGCGGAGGGCACCCCTGGAGCTATGCAGGGCACCACCTGCGTGGCCTTGGGAGGCAGCTTCGCTCCCTGCTCTCCCGAGCACTTCGAGTTTGGTCCTTCTTCAATTCCAATATCGTGCAGTCACAGCACCCGACGTCGTCTGCCGTGGGCAGGCGCTCAGAGCTCGTCTATCCAGGGTCGATGGCCACAGTGAAGCCCTCGCCCCACCAGCCTTGTCCATGGTTGACATTGCTGCTGGTCCCCCTAACTGTCCCTGTTAAGGCAGGGCCCAGGGCAGCCAGTGCTAACACATCCATCTGTGCCAGGCCCTGTTCCGGCCACTGCTCACAGTTGTCCTTGACCCAGATGCCAAATGCAATTTCTCACCCACCAGCTCAGTGGCCACATGAGACGACCAAGGCCCAGAGAGGGCGATGCCCTGGCCACAGTCACACAGCCAGTGAGCAAACCTCATCTCCTGACTTCTATCCAACTCTCTTTGTCATCCATTGTGATGCCTCCCCAACCCCCACACCTCTAACACTGAGCCTAAACTGAAGACGGCCAAGAACACTCCGTCCTGTCAGAGGGACACGTGCTTGTCTCATTTCTTGTCGTCTGAGCCTCGGGAGGCCATCACCAGCAGCCACCCCATCACTGCCAGCCCAGGTTCCCTCATCACTTACCAACAGGACCGTTAGCTTCCCCAGCCCACGAGCACACCCGTCTCACAGGAGGTGCTGAGGCTCAGAGCAGTGGGCTGGCTGTCTCTGCAGGTCGCACAGCCAGGAGGGGCCGAGCTGGGCCCCAGACCACAGTCTGAGCATCTGTCCCCACGCCTCGTGCCTTTCCACGCACCCTTGGACTCATCACTGCGAATTGAACTGTTAAAGTCTTTCCTGCGAGATATCCAGCTTTCAACTGGCGTTGGCTCCTGCAACTGTGCGCTCTGAGAACAATACGGAAGTCAGCATTTCATCAAGATGTGAAGCTTGTGAAGCGAGATCTTGAAATCCCTAAAGTTATTTTTCCAGGATCAAGCAGAATACAGGATGCTGGAATCTTCTGGGGGAAAAACACACACAGCTAAAATAAATATCCATGAAGGTGGGTGTGGAGAGCATGGGGCCTGGCACCGCAGGTGGTTGGTGGCGTGGTTGGTTTTGATTTTGTGGTCAGCTTGTCAAGGACCTTAGCCAAGTGAATAGGGCAGCAGGACTCTACCTGGGTAACTGGATTCACAGCACCTGGAAGAAGGTGACTCGAGAGAATCACTTCCCCGGACAGGGCATCTGGAACGCCCCAGGACCCTCCTTTCTGAGGACACACAGGTCCTCTGAGACACGAGTGAGGAAAGGGAGGCGGACCATAGCCCCGTAGGATGCCTAAGGGGGAGGTGCCCGGGACCTTGAATAGCCACCCCATTGCCATCCCTTCCAGTGACGGCTCCGCAGAGGGCAGACACAGAGGGGCAGCGGGCCAAACACACGGCAAAGCCGAGGCTGCGAGCAGGGTTTAGCCTGGCCCAGGCTGACAGGTACTGGCTGGAGCGAGGAGAACGGGCTTTAGGAAAAGACTGAGATCGCCTTATTCAAACAGGATTTTCGGGAGCTTTGCCGAGCGTTGTGAACGCAGCCTTCCTTCGCTATTTCCTTCAGACTCTGAGGTCAGGCTCCTGGCATGCTGTTTGTCGGGTGGAACATGGAGCGGAGTGGTCACCGGCCTTGGTGACGTTGTGCCACAGGCTCACGTGTAATGAAATGTCTCTATTCCTCCTGCAGCCCCATGCCAACTACGGGCCTCCTCGGGCAGGGCGAGCGTCTGGCTCCAGCCCTGAGTCCTCATTCGCAATGGAAGCTCAATACATGTTTCTAGAAGGGGCCAGTGCCAGGGCTGAGGGGGCAGAGCAGACAGGCTCCACTGACACCCTCACCCTGACCATGTTTTCTTCTTTTCTTTAAAAAAAAAATATTTTTTTTTTATTGATTTCAGAGAGGAAGGGAGAGGGAGAGAGAGAAACATCAATGCTGAGAGAGAATCATTGATCGACTGCATCCTGCACGGCCCACACCGGGGATCGAGCCTGCAACCCAGGCGTGTGCCCTGAGCGGAAATCAAACCGTGACCTCCTGGTTCATAGGCCGACGCTCAGCCACTGAATCACGCCAGCTGGGCCATTTTTTCTTCTTACTTTGGACAGGTTTCTAAAGTCTTAGCATGTGCTGGAGACCTCAGCCTCAAAGGAGACTGAGAAGGACAGAGGGGGTGCAGCGCGAGCCCCTGAAACCCTTTCAACCCATCCCATTGGGTGTGTGGGTGGAGGGGAGTCCGGGGAAGCTGGCCTCCTGGCAGTGGAGCCCCGTGGAGTCAGAGACAAGAGGAAAGGGCAGTGAAGAAGGAAGGTGAGGAGGTGAGAGAGGAGGACACAGCTGGGCACCAGAGGAGGGAGGGGCCCAGGGCGGGCAGGCCCGCAGACTCTCCTAGTTCACTAATACACAGGAGCATTTGGCACAGGCTGGTGCTCAGACACTGCTCTCCCTCCACCTCCTTCCTCTCGTGTGAGGCAGAGGCCAGCCAGATCTCCACCGCCTGCAGCCCTCCAATGGGCCTGCATGAGGAGGCCCAGTCATGGAGACAGGCCCTTCTTCCCAGGTGACGCCCTCCTCCTCTCGCTCAGGGTCCCCACTCGCGGCTCCTCCCTCTGGCTCCGAGGTCGCCAGGCCCTGCTCTGAGGATGGCTGGAGGCCCACTTTCTGGAACAAAGCCGGATCCCCCCAGCACCCCCGGGGCCCACCCCTCCCCAGGTCCTCGGGGAAGCGCAATTTGTGGGAAAGGAGCTGCTGGGTAATAGATTTCTCTGTCAACATGATGAGTGAAAAGAAAGGACGAGGTAATTACCAGTAATGCACTTCAATTATGGCTCTGCCTCCCCACCTCCCCACCCCCCAGCGCCATGTCCCCGTTTAATTTTCGTTTAAAACAAAACAGTTGCCACAGACCCAAAGCTAAAAACAGAAATCCCTTTCAGCTCCTGGCAAATTAGCAGGCGCGGCTTATTATGGAAGCGGTGGGCGAGGACTTCTTCCAAAGCGACACAGGAAGCGGGCCTCCTGGCCCCCAGCACCCCCCGGCCCCCCACTCCATCCTCCAAGGCTCCCAGCAATTAACCTTGTCCCTCCAGGACCCCAGATCTCTTCCCCTGGCGGCCCCGCGTGGCCTCTTTCAAAGCCCTTGCTGAGGAACCCTGTCAAAAATCAGTCGCACCTTGAGGAGGCCCGGGGTCAGGGGACTTCCTTGCGACACAGGAAGGCGTGTTCTCTCCGAAAAGGGAAATGTTCTCAGCCCCTCAGATCTTGGGCGACTAAAAATAAACGAATGGGCCTTAAATTAACTTTTTCTTTCTTGTGCTCACCTCCCCTGTGCCCCCCCAACCCCCCCCTCCACTTTCCACCCAGACTTTCCAACTTGAAGGAAAAGCATTTATTATCTGAGAGTGACACACAGGAAATTAGACTTATAAATTGTGCTTAAAATGTTATAGTTCCCAACTTTCTTTAATGCGAATCTTAATGCTAATAGGTTGTGAGATATGTGTTTTGACTTGAGAGATTTTTTTTTTCTTTTCTAATTAATTCTCGGCTCCGCCACATGAAACGGTTGTGATGGAGGAGTTCCAGGGGTTTGGGGGGCTGCTGGAGAGGAGGCCTCCTGCTGGGGTTCAAACGGCCACTTTCCTATAGGGGATTCTAGGAACATGCTTCTTGCTTAGGGTTGGTTCAGTCCATCCCGGAGTCAAATCCCTTGCTCTCCACCGGGGAAGCGCAAAATAGAGGATTTGTGTTGACAGTCCATGGTGACCCCAAGCTACCCCCACACCCTGGTCTTTCTTCCCCATTCCCTCTCAGGTACGGCCTGCTCAACTGGACAACCCCTCAGCTCCCCACCCATACCAGGCTCACCCTGCACCTCGGTTCATTCGCGCCCCTCTCCCACCAGGGATCCCACTGGACTCCCCCACCTCTGTATGGAGTCTTACACCAGTGGCCCTTGCCCTGCCCTTTTTGGCATTTGCACAGATCTGGTCTATGTAGCAGCTGGGGAGCACCCTCCTCCAGAGCAGGGACTAGACTAGCATCTCTGGACCCTGCAGCCTGGCCTAGCGCTGCCCATGGTAACACAGTACACGCCCAATCAGGGCCGTGGCTGAAGGAAGTCAAGGACCCTGTGTCACTAGGTTCACCTCAGTCATTGGAGGTGTGAGAACGGTGTGATGGGGAGGGGAGGGGTTTCATGACTTTCCAGACGAGCCAAAGACCTTCTTGGAGGTTTGGTTGGTGGACTGAGGACCCATCTGAGCCTCGACTGGTGATTTGGAGGGAAAATTGCATCCTCTTATCCGCAAGAATGAAGATAAAATACATGGATTCTAACCACCCCTGGAAGAGATCGGCTAGTTGGTCCCCCAACCACTTCCCTCTTTCTCCTAGGCATGCAGGTCGCTACCTCTTGCAGCCTTCCTTGCAGATGGCTGTGGTCAGGTGACCGAATCTGTCCAATTGAATGTGGGGAGCCACTATCTGCCCCTCCACAATAGGCCCCTGAAACCTCTAATGCAACCCTCAGTGCTCTCTCCCCTCCCTTGTCTTGTGGGTAGCTGCGGGGATCCAGGGGAGCACTCCAGCCTCTAGCAGAGGGCAGAGTCCCTGATCAGTGGTTTTCACCTGGAGATGATTTTGCCGCCTAAGAGACGCTGTTATAAGGAGGGGCATATGTCCAGGGATATTGGTATCTAGTAGGTGGAGGCCAGGGATGCTGTTAAATATCCTACAGGACACCCCCCTACAACAAAGAATTATGGGGTTCTAATGTGTCAGCACGCCAAGGTTGGGAAACTCTGCCCTAAACCATAGGAGCCTGGGTCTCTGAATGGCTGTGTGGATCTCTGCCAGCCTTGTAAGGCGATAGAAGCAGGAAGTAACTCAGCCTCAAGCCACAGAGATTTGGCAGTTGTTTAAGGGAGTCAGCCCAGTGTGGAGAATACCTCTCTCCCTGAGGCTAAATACACTGCCCTGAAACAGGAGGTATTCTTCTGCATTCTGGGGGAACACACTAGACTCCCCCAGATCAGAATCAATGCTTATTGTGTGCTTCATAGCACAGTTTCAACCCTTTAAATACCTACTGCTCCCCCTTAAAAAGGTTGTTTATGTCCACAGGTGCCACGGAGCTCTGTGAGGGCAGGGACTGAACCTCAGCGAAGCTCGGGTGAATTTACAGGGTTTGCTCTGTACCACACTTTGCTGATAGATGGTAATAAAGGTCAGATACGTTCTAGTCCTTGCCCTCAAGGAATTTTCAGTCTAGTGGGAGAAAGAAACTTAAAGAGATCATGGACTACTGAATGGCAAATACTGTGATGGAGGTGTGCCTCAGGTGCACGCGCGTGGAGGTATTCACAGGTGCAGTGATTTCTCTGTGATGGGGTGTCCTCGGGTGCAGTGATTTATCTGTAAGGGGGTTTGCCTCAAGTGCAGTGAATTCACTGTGATGGGGTGTCTGTCCTGAGGTGCAGAGATTTCACTGTGATGGGGTGTCCTCAGGTGCAGTGAGTTCACTGTGATGGGGTGTCCTCAGGTGCAGTGAGTTCACTGTGATGGGGTGTCCTCAGGTGCAGTGAGTTCACTGTGATGGGGTGTCCTCAGGTGCAGTGAGTTCACTGTGATGGGGTGTCCTCAGGTGCAGTGAGTTCACTGTGATGGGGTGTCCTCAGGTGCAGTGATTTATCTGGAATGGGGTGTCCTCAGGTGCAGTGAGTTCACCGTGATGGGGTGTCCTCAGGTGCAGTGAGTTCACTGTGATGGGGTGTCCTCAGGTGGCATTACCGTTTCCTCCTCCCAGGGCACATTCTTGGAAGCCAGGGGTCGTTGGCCATACCTAATGGGAGTGGTCAGAGAGTTGAGGAGCAGCTAGAAGTATTGATAACACTCACCACGCTCCTCCACAAAGGACAGGATCACAGTTCTTCTCCCCATCTCAGCCCCATGCTCATCCAAGCCCTCTGCTGCACATACCTGGGGGACTGTGAGCCCATCTCCTGCCTCCTGTCATGCATTCAAGAAATACTCATGCCTCCCAGATGGCATCATGTCTCATTATCTTTAAACCCAAACCTTGGCCTAGCCAACCTGGAACTGCTTCCCCTGGCACAGACCTTCCCCATGCAGGTTTCAGCTCTATTATCACCTTCTCCAGAAAATAAATTCTCTTTGTTTCCATGCAGGCAGGCTCTGTGCCATTCCTCTGTAAGTACTTGTATCCTGATTGGCGACCTGCCCAACCAGACTGGCAGACACCAAATCACTCATCCCGATGTGCCCGGTACTCAGCGTGGTGCCTGAGTACACATAACAGGCTCAGTAAGTATTTACAGAAAGAATGAATAGGTGGATGCATATCTATCTGCATGTTTATGCATCCAGTTTCTTACAACTAGATGACTTATTTCCATCTCTTCCCCTGGAAGGCTTATCTGGCCTCCAAGGCTATGTGAGCTAGAATTATCTAAGCTTCTATAAGAAATAGCTAGTAAGAAGTGTGTGGCTTTAAGAACAAGAGGCCCCTCCCTTTCTCATATAACCATAGGGTATGGGTGGGGTGTTCAGGTGGCCAGTGGGTCTACCTGACCCTGTGGTCAGAAATCCAGGCTGACTGGTTGGACACCAAGATGTCTTCCATGTCTATTATCCTGTGGTCCTAGATGGGCAGCTCCACTCCTCAGGCCTGGCCTCACTGCCCACGCCCAGCCCTGCCAGGGATCCCAGGATGGGCTCGCTGAGGGGGCAGGCCCATGGGATCACCTACACCCTTGCAAGCCCATGAAAGCGAGAAAAAGGGTGAGCACTAGATGGCCAGGAGGGAGAACAGAGTTCAAGTCTCGGCTTCATCATTTTATAGCCCTGGCAACGGGTGTGTGTGTCTCTGAAGCTCAGCCTTCCTGCTTATAAATGAAAACCCCAACATCTGCCTCCTGCTGCTCTTGCGAAGATCAAGTCCATTCACAAATGTGAAAAAGCCTTTGGGAAACACTGAAGGACTGCATTACATTTTACCTTAAAAATGTGTATTGATAGGTCATGTGGTACTATGTGGTCTGACGTATCCACATGACCACATTTTCCTCCTCATATTCTAGGAGCCTCCAGAGGAAAGGTGGGGAGAGATGGAGCAGGACCAAAACCTTTCTCTAGATCCTCACTCAGGCAGCACACCCATATCTGGTTCATGCTCCTTCCTGGGCACATGGGGGTTGCTGGTAGCTAAGGCCCTGAGACCCATCTGGCCAACCAAATGGCATCAGAAAGGCACAAGTCACTTCTGGGCTGAGGCTCTTAAGGGTTGTTGGGTTGGGATGACCTTGGATGCCATATGTAGAGATGGTAGCATGAGCGGACAGAGGGAGTCCGGCTCCCTGAGTCTGGAGGGACCGTATAATTTATTGTCCACCTGAGGCACTTTTGAGAGTGAAGGAGAGGAGCCAGGGGTTATTGGCTGGATGGCAGGTGGAGCCTGCTTGGCCCCAGGCAGTCGGGATGTGCGGTCCTCCTTTCTGCACCATGGGAAGGAGGGGCGGCCCCACCAAGCTGCACTGGCCTCAGAGGGCCCTTTGAGTCCTGCTCTGCCCCAGACATTCCAGGCTCATCTCCTGAGGCAGTTGGTGAATAAATGGGAATTACTGCATCCCCGTCACCAAATCCAGTTTCCACAAACACCTGGGAGACAGGCATTGCCTCCCCTAGGTGACACAAAAGCAACTTAAGATTTGGGCGATTCACTTGCCGAAGAGCACACAACCAGCTTGAACCCGGCTTGGCCTGCTTCCCACGTTCATGCTTCTCCCCTACGCCAAGCTGTTGCCTTCCTCACAGCTGAGCTAGATTTCCCTGCTCCCCAAAGACCCCAAGAAGAGGCTGTGGTTTGAAAGTGACACGTCTGCTCCCCACCTCACTCCCCTCCTGTCATTAACCCCCAAGCACAGGCTCCCGTGGCTGCTTCCTCCACCTGCAGGGCTCAGAAGGGAAGTGCCCATATTTCATTAAAAAAAAAAAAAAAGATCAAACGCCCTCCTCCGGTTTAACTTATTTATGGGTTTGATTTCTTTTTTTTTTTTTTTTCTTCCCCGGGATCATTTCCTCTCATTCCTGCCAGGAGTTCTCGCCTGCAGTCCTCCCAAGTTATTAATAAAAGGAGTCAAACGGTAGCGAGGGCCTCGGAGCGCTCTGGGCTCCTGCGGATGTGTTTAGTTTGTGCTGGAAGCAGATGTTTTCACCCAGATCACAGGCCCCTGCCAGGCCCTTCACATCTGTCCCGGCTCCAGATGAGGACAAAAGGAATTCGGAGGACCAAGTCGACTTCCCAGCCAAACAAGAGAAAACGAAGAGTGAGAGTTGCCATTCAAGTCACGGAGGCTGGGCCCGTGACGTGCCCAGCTCGGTGCGAGGGGCTAAGGGCCCCAGGTGGGCAAGCCAGTCCCAAGGACCACCTGATGGCCTGTCCGACGGGCTCTCTGGGTTGAGATGTTGCAGCCGTTTCCGGTGTGGGGATTGTCCGTGATGGACACAGAGCCACCGCCCAAAGCCCTCCTTTACAGCATCGCTGAAGACCAGCTTAATATCTTGGCCATTTTGGGGAATTCTGAGTTAAAACACACACACACACACACACACACACACAACTCAATGGAGAAGTTTCAGACAGAGGTCTAAGCCCCACACACCGCACAGGTCTTCTGTAGCTAAGATGCCTGTTTCCTGAAGGGAAAACTGGGGGAACAGCAGGGTCATCTCCATCCCCCTCCCCCGCTCCCCCTCCCGCTAACACAGAGGATTCACTGTTCTCGCAGTGTCTGTGTAGACTGCTCTTCCCTTGTAGAACCGACCTGGGACATTCTCCCCTGGCTGAAGCGATTCATTCACTAAAATCTTCCATCTGCTTGTCCCCGGGCAGGAAGGGACTCTGGGACTGGCCCTGGCTGGGCTGAGAGGACCCATTTCCTGAGTCGAGCAAAGCACAGTGACCATGACCTTCAAGGACAACCGGAGAGTGAGGAAGGTCAGAGCTAGCCAGGTCCAGTGCTGAAGGCTTTTGACCAAAAGCCACAAGGGCTTGTTTCTAGCGCCAGCTATGGCCCCTGCCTGGCAATTCCCGGTAGGTCACCCACCCTGGCCGAACCACAGCATCTGCGCGTGGATATGATGCTCACAGGGGAGTGAGTGTCTGCCTTGCTTATCACGACAGATGCTGTGAGAACCAGCTAAGGTCACAGAACAGGAGTGGCGTGGGGCCAGGAGGCCTCCCCAGACTCTAAGGTAACGTTCTCACATTTTCCATGTTCCATGAAGGTTCTGGGAGCTGTTTGTGTCAGGGGTACCTCGGGGTGAATCCCCAGCACTCCTGCCTTTATGGGTGGGAATGAGGCCCAAGGGCGCACACAGTCTGTTGGGAGGGAGTTTGAGGATACAATCCTGTAGATTGTAGACTTGTCCCCATGGAGGGCCCAGGCCAGGGCCACCTTCCCTGGGGGCTTGGCTCATCGTAATCCCCCCCGGGAGACGCTGGGCTCCTCTCTGGGGCTGACGGGCTGCCAGCCATTCCCCAGGAGCTGGCTCATTTGCATATGGCCCGTGGGTGTCCGTGACGGGTGCCCGGACAATGAGGCGGTTATGCTCCCTCCGCAGCCCCCTGAGCCCAGCCCAGGGCCTGCTCTCGTACTGTGGGCTCCATTCATCCCAAAGGCAGGCCGCAGGAGCCCACCCGCCTTGGGAAGGCACAGGGCCCTTCCCACCCTGGAGGCGGCCGAGGGCCAGTGGCACATGTCACCATTGTCACCACTGAACATTGCTCAGATTCCTGAGGGAGCGGAAGGCAGCCGGGCGAGCTTCCAGGGCAGGCCAGCCTGGAGCCCTCAGCAGGCATGGCTCCCTCCCCTCGGGCCTGCGCAAGGCACACAAGCCCCCCTTCCTGGCTCTGTCACCCTGCGGGACAACAACGCCCTTTCTGCCAGGCTCCCCTGTCTTCAGAGACAGCTCGTGTAGTCAGGTGACCGAGGCAGGAGTCCAGGCCTGCTGCGGACCCACTGTGTGCCCATGGCCAAATCGTTCCCCTTTGATAAAATGAGGATGTTGACTCCTGCCCCTCGAGATGGCTGTGAAAGTTTAATCCAAAGGAGTGTGCAAAGTGTCCCCGTGCTGGTGCTGAGTCAGTGACAAGAGCGACTGTGGGATTGAAATGACAGTGTGACCTTGGGCAAGGCATTGGACCTCTCTGGCTGCTGTTCCCTCTGGGAAGGGTGGGGGTGACCATTCCTGCTGCCCAGCCCATAGGGGTGCTGTGGATACGACTGAAGGGACAGATGTGGGGACGTTTTCCCCACTGGACATCCCGTGTGGCTTTGTGTTACGCCCTCTGGGATACTAACCAGTTTCTGACATGATTTCAAAGCCCTGGACACCCACTACCCTTGAGTGGGGGTGGGAGAGGTGGAGACAGGGCGTGCCTGAGGCCAAGGGCCACGCCTAACAGGTGCGGTCTGAACCTCTGGGATCCTGATGGTCCCTCCAGTGGGTCTCCCCTCAGTGTGTAATTTCCCAGTTTATTGAACCCACGCAGCCCCTGGTGCATGTGTTTCTGATTCTGGCATAGAGCACTGACATCACTGGAACAGTATGCGGGTGACTTTCACGCGTGGGGAGGGCAGAGGTTTTGGTGCCAGAAAAATTGGATAATGTGGGGCAAACTGAATTTGCTCTCCAACTTTCTTTTAAAAAATATTTTTATTGATTTCAGAGAGGAAGGGAGAGGGAGAGAGAGAGAGATGGAAATATCAATGATGAGAGGGATTCATTGATCGGTTGCCTCCTGCATGTCCCACACTGGGGATTGAGCCTGCAACCCCAGGCATGTGCCCTGACCGGGAATCAAACCATGACCTCCTGGTTCATAGGTCGACGCTCAGCCACGGAGCCATGCCAACTTTCAAATCTTCTCGGGACCCTTCTGAGCTTGCCTGAGGCTGTGGTCCCTGCACGTGTGCACAGGGAGGGTCAGGCTGTGATCCTGGTTACTAGGCACCTGGCCCCTCACCTGCACTACCTCCTTAGTCACAATGTCATCAGGACTTCATAGCTGGTGCCAGGGACCTGCCTGTCCATGGAGCCCTCCCAAGACCTGTGGTCGCTGCCTCACACACCCCTCCCTGGGCCTAGGTGTGAAGGAGCTCTCAGACAGCCCTGGGAGCATCGAGGGCCCTGGAGTGAGGTGCGGGGGGGGGGGGGGGGGGGGGGGGGGGGGGGGGGGGGGGGGGGGGGGGGGGGGGGGGGGGGGGGGGGGGGGGGGGGGGGAGAGGCTGCTGGGTTAGGAGGCAAAGCAACCAGGCTTTGAGCCTTGGCTTGGCCCTTCTAGGATCTGAATATATCCTTCACTTTGTGTTTCCAGCTCTGTGGTTTCCTAATTTATTTGGCTTGAAATTTGTGTCAAATTTTTCCCCCAGGTGTAATTGGGCACTGACTTCTCTCCGCCACAGTGTCTTGGTCTGAAGGGCTGCTGGAGGGATTAACACCAAGCGCTGAGCACCGGCCAGGTGATCCGTCGGTGGCGGGGTCACGAGCATTTATCCAGGCCTTTGTCTCGGCACCCACCGTGCCCCGCACAGGGCCGGACGCCAGAGCTGTGCTGGTGTTTGCATTTGTCAGGTCTCTGCTGAGCACCAGTTCTAGGCTCTGCCAGGGACCCCCTGGAGAAAAGCCAGCCGCCTGTCCCTGAGGGAGCCCCAGGCCGGTAGGAGAAAGAGTGTGACCAGCCCTCACACCTCTGACCGAGAGACCAAACAGGGCCTGAGCCAGAAACAGAGCAGGAGGCGCTGGGCCTGGGGGAGGAGGAGGCAGACCACACCCATCAGAGAGAGGATCTCATGGCGGAGGGCGATTCTCCAGGTGGAGGGAGAAGGAGGGCAGCAGACACAACAAAACACCTGTCTTCATGTCTGTCTGCCCAGATGGCTGCGTTTTCCCAGGCAGGGCGTGACTGCACACCTGTTAGCCATGGGGCGGGGGGTGGGTGTCTCATGTCCTACAACTCCGGCCAGACGCTGGCAACTGGGGACAGAGGGCTACCCAGAGGTTTTGGAGCCAGATAAGCGGGGACCCTCCAGCATGTACCCTCTGCCTGGCCTGGGGCAATCAAGGAAGACTTCCTGTAGGAGGTGCTATGGCCGCTGGGACTGGGCAGTGGGTGGGACTTCTCCGCAGGGAAGGAGGAGAAGCAGTGGGGCTTGATAAGGAAATCCGTTTCATCGAGTGGACGTGAAAGCCGCAGGAGGAAGGTTGCGCAGGGTCTTTACCAGTCCTAAGGGCGTCACCTGCAGAATCGGGCCGGAGGAGCTCAGCAGCAAAGGGGTCTGTGGTGACTGTGCAGTCAGAGAGGGCTTCCTGGGGGAAGAAAGGCCGAGTAGGGGGAGCAAAGACTGCTGGGCTCGGAGGAGCAGTGGGAGCAGAGCCCACGCCTCCGGGGCCCTAGGGAGACGGGGCCCAGGAAGGGCGGCCTGGGGCGCGGGGCCCGGGGTCTGCGTGTCCCCGCGGAGCCAAGGTCAGCTGCTTCCCATCCCTCGCTCTGTGTTTCTAGCTCTGTGGTTTCCTAATTTATTTGGCTTGAAATTTGTGTCAAACTTTTTTTTTTCTAGGTGTAATTGAAACCAAACCTCTAAATGCTTGTTCATTCCTCAGGGAAATTAAAGGTGATTTCAAGCAGGAAGATCACAGATCTCAGAACAGGGCCTGGGGTGCTGGTTGAGGGGGAGGCTCAGCTGCTGGAGCCCCTTTGGCTAGATTAGCTGCAGCTGACTGCCCTCTTGGGGGGATGGGCCTGCCTAAGGGATCTGGGGTGATGCTAGCCCTTGTGTGGGGGGGGGGCTGGGATGCTTCCTCACTCACTTCCCCAGTTCCCACCTGTTGAACATCCTGCCGCTCCCTCCCGGAGCCCTTCGCCCAGGAGAGCTCAGGTGGAGCTGGGGAGAGGAGAAATCTCAAACCCACCTCTTTCCAAAGCCTTCTGGCTGCTCTGGGAGGGCAGAGGGCCCGAGGGACTCAGGGAACAGTGTTCCTGTTGCCCTCGCTCCAGAGCTGTGTGACCTCAGACAAGTCACTCAGCCTCTCTGACCCTCTGTGCCTCTGTCCCCTCATCTATACCCAAGGAAAGGAAATAAAGCCTGAGAGCCGAGGTGAGCATGGAATTAAATGAAATGGTGCCCACAAAGCCCTCAGGGTCTGGAGCGGTTTGGGAACCGACAGATACTGATGAGGTCTAGGCTGGCATCCCAGCAGTCGAGGAAAACGGCCTTTGGTCTAACACAGGGACTCAACCCGGCACACACTTCCCAGAAGGGCCGAGGGACCGAGGGTAAGCACCGCAGGTGCCTTTTCCTCACCTTCCCGGCCGTCAAATAGTAGTTGAAAAGGCTGCAACCTCTTTGGGATGTTGCACGGCCTTGTGCTGACCACCTTCCGTGCATCTGAGGAAGTTGTTTTTATTGCTCCCATTTTACAGATGAGAAAACAGAGTCAGAAGGGCCATGTGATCTGCCCCAGGGCACGGGGCTGAGGTGTGGCAGAGCCTGGGGAAGCTTGGGGCCCATTCCCCACTCGCTCAGAGCCCCTCCTCTTGGACGGCCCCACTCGGGAGCAGGTGCGCTGGTCCTCCCACTTGCACGGTTCCGTGGGTGACAGAAAAAGGGGTGCTGCGGCCCAAACTCCCCACAAAAGAGATGCTTCTGACACTGCTCCCCACACCTCACTCTCCTGCTCTCGTCTTGGGCACCAGCTGCCCTACTCATTCTCCAACCTCCCTTCCCCCTTAAGTTGGCCATGACACACCTTCCCAGCAGGCTCCTCTCAGGGGTCTTGATGGCCTCTGTCCCCCGAAACTTCCTCCCCAAGGACCGCCCACAGGGCAGGCACCACTTGCCGGTCCCCAGCCCTCGGGACGGAAGGGCCGTCCACCGTCCAGGCATCTGTCCTGTCTGTAAGGCCGAATCCAGAAGCTCCAGAAAAGGAGATTCCAGATTGTCACCAAGGAGGCCTTGCAGGGCTCAGAGGACCTGGAAAGGAGATTGGTTTCCTCGGCAAGAGTGGGCTCCTGCTCCTGGAGGTGTGCAAGCAGAACCCACTGGTGCGCTGCCAGGAATGCTACAGGGGATGTGGGGTTCACTGCGAGGTCACAGTGCTACCCCCCTCCTCCCCTACCCCCCCAGGACACCTTCCACCTGGGACAGCATCAGACTTGCTTGTGGCCTGAAGCCCACATGGGACTTTTCTATTCGCCCTGCCGGGCGCTCTCCCAGCTGGGCTGGGCCAGGAGGGACACTGGGGCTACTAATGTGACCCACCTGTCCCCTCAATCTTGGTGCTTTTGCAAGGACAAGCGTCCCCTGCCCAGGCAGGTCACACAGGGTGCAGGGAAGCCTCCGGGAGGGAGAGGCAGGATGTTCAACAGGCGGGAACCAGGGAAGTGAGCGAGGAAGCATCCCGGGCCCAGCAGGCACCCGCGGGGCGTTCGGAGCTCCAGGAGTCCAGTTTGCGAGGAGCTGCGGTGCGGCCGGGATAGGGGACAGTGAGGCGGGCAGCTCAGCCCCTCAGACGGTACAGACCGGGAGGCCAGGAGGCGGAGTTTGCAGGTAATGGGACAGGCAACAGGAGAACCACTGTGCACACGCAGGAGGCTGTCCGTGGGGAGGTGTCGACGACATGATTATAGCGACGCCTGTGATCATCTGGACAGACCTGCTGACGGGTCCGTGCAGTGGCCTCTTTTCTGCATGCAGCTTGGTGGCGGCCTGAGCTTGGTCACCTTCCCAGGGTGGGGCCAGCCACTGCCCCTCTCTGGGCCGCTGTAACGCAGCTGTCCCCACCTGGGCACTGGCTTCCAGATGGTGGAGGGCTGGGGAGAGAGAGCTCCCCGTGCCTTGTAAACGACACATCTGGGCACAAACCCCACTCTCCACGCACACCTTGACTGCGTATTTTCAATGTCTATTTATTGATTGATCACTTATGTTTGCTAACTGAGCGCCAGGCACTAGCTGGGCTCTTTGCGTACTTATCAGATTTTAACCTTAAAACAGTCCGGTTAGACAGGTATCCTCATTCTACAGGCAACGGTTTTGATGCAGGGAGCATTCTGATTCAATAAGTGCCTGCTGTGTGCCAGCTCCCCTGCCCTGGATGGGGAGGCAGCCTTACTCTGGAGAAGCCCCTGCTTTTCATTCATGGTTCTTATCTCGGTTCTTCGTGTCCTACTTGGATGGGAGAAGAGCTCAGCTTTCTGAGGCCGAGTGTTCCCATTTGCACAGTGAGAATGACGGTGCCTGCCTCGCAGGGCTTCCCTGAGAGGCAGGGGATCCGTGTGGATGCCTGCAAAGAGCATGGCCGGTAGTAGGTGCTCACTAAATGCATCCGGGATGAAGACGTGCATTGCAGCAATCTCAGCTCACGGGCTCTACTGCTGGAACTTTGCAAACCCCTCCTGCTTCCTTCCTACAATCTGCTCGGGAGAGCGCTGGCTGACCCTGGGCCCAGGGCAGAAGGCCTCACTTCCATGTGCTTACAATTGACTCTTTGAGGGACCATTCCCTGAGGGGACAGAGCCGGCTTCCCCGTCTCCACATCAAGTGGTCCGATTAGAGCCAGCCACCAGAATGAGGCATCCGGGGGCAGAGGCCGGGCAGTGATGGATAACCCCATCCCGGGACGCACACATAGGGCTATTTTGGGGCCTCCTGCCTGGGAGGCGGCCTCCTCGGGGCATGGGGGCCGCTGACCCGGAAACAAATTAAAGGCACATCTGTGGGGAGGCCATTTCCAGCAGTGGCTCCAAGCAGCCGCCTGCATTCCTGGAACAAGGGGGCTGTGTGTGTGGTGAGCCAGGCGCACACTGGCCAGGCCGTGGGACTGGGGGGGCGAGAGGGGGTAGCCTCTGGCCAGGAAGGAGCAGCTGTGGGGGGATGTGGGGCCTGAGGCGAAGGAAGGGCCATTTCTGGGACAAGCTAGTCTCACTCAAAGAGGAAGTTGTTTTTCAGGATCTTGAGTGACTAAGGACCCGAGACATCAGGATATTGGATGTTGAGAATTTCCCAATGTTGAGATCACCAGATCAGCTCTCTCCACTTGAAAGAACCTGAGGAGGGCTCTCTCCTCTGGCTCCCTGCCAACAATTGAACCCCTTCTTATGATTATCCACGGGCCATCCTGGTTACATACTACAGGGGCCACCAGGTCATTGCCCTCCAAACTGAGCTATGGGGCCCCCTGCACGCTTGCTTATTGATGATAAGATAGCATTTTGTCTCTGGGCCTCCATCCAGTGGATTCAGTGTGCCTCTGAGGTACCCTAGGGTAATGTCTGGGCTCACTAAGTATTCTATGAATGGATGGATGATGGATGTTGGATAGATGATGGATGGCGGATGAATAGAGGATGGATGGATGGATGGATGGATGGATGGATGGATGGATGGATGGTGCATAGATGGATGGATGGTGAATGGATGGATGGAAGATGGATGGTGGATGGATGGATGGATGGATGGAGAGTGGATGTAGATGTATGTATGGATTGTGGATGGATGGTGGGTGGATAGTGGGTGAATGGTGGGTGGGTGGAGGATGGATAGATAGAAGGTATGGTGGATGGATGGATGATGGATGGTGGATGGATGGATGGATGGATGGATGGATGGATGGATGGAAGATGGATGGAGGATGGATGATGGATGGATGGATGGATGGATGGATGGAGGATGGATGGATGGATGGTGGATGGTGGATGGTAGATGGATGGATGGTTGGATGGTGGATGGATAGATGGATGGGTGATGGATGGATGATGGGTTGATGACAAAGACTGGAGTGAATGAATAGTCTGTGCTAGACACAAAGAATAAAAGGAAGATAAAAATATGCTGAAGGCACTGCGCTTTCAAGACTTAGCATTGTCTCCATATGAGCAAAATCTCACATAAGCTTCCTTCCACCTAAATCACCCCTGGTCATTCTTCAAGGCCCAGCACAAATACCTCCTCTATGGAACTAACCACCTCCCTCCCTGGAAAAAGAAAATGACGGACACAGAGAAAGAGGGGAAATAAATTCTGGGTCTTGAGTCTGACCACTGCAATTGGGAGAAATGGGGCAGCCAGGCAAGAATTGCTCCAAAAAGGAATAGGAAAAATCCTGTGTGATTTTGTTGTCTGCCTACAAAATGTGAACACCTAGCAGAGTATGGAAGTATCCACTGATGGATTATGTTCATGATCCTTTCGCTGAACAAATACATTCTGCAAGTATTCTGGGCTCAGCTCTGTGTGAGAAGCTGGGGGACCAGCATCCATCATTGAGGTCCTGCTCCTAGGGGCACACAGCCTGCTGGGGGAGGCAAATAGCCCCTGCTGGGCAGTACCATGGCAGCAACACTGTGCAGCAGTGAAGGATGGAGCTCTGAAGCCAGACTGTCTGGATTTAAACGCTGGCTTCACCCTGTCCAGCTGTGTGACCTTGGGAATGTTCTTCGCCTCTCTGAGCCTCAGTTTCATCATCTGTAAAATGGGATGATGGTAGATTACTGAGAGTTCTTATTTACCAAAGCACTTACAACAGCGTCAGGCACACAGGAAGTTCTATGCAGGGTTTTGTTACATGAAGTCGCACAGTCCTGCAGGGATGTGAAGAGGATTTCCTGGTGTGGCCACCCTGAGCCAAGACAAGGTGAGCAGCTTCAGGAACCAAAGTCTTGTTTAGGAGGGTGTGTGTGTGTGTGTGTGTGTGTGTGTGTGTGCGCGCGCTGGGGGGAGCATCTCGGGTGTGTGGGTTGGGCCTCATTTGCTCGGCAGCTTCTTAAACTTACAGGCACTCCTATGTTCTGGGCACCGTGCTAGGACAACAGCAGGCCTGATCTTCAACCAGTCCCCGTGCAGAGGGGCGATCACTGTGCTCACCCCACCAGTGAGGAAGCTGACTCAGCAAGGCTAAGCCACCTGGCCCAGGACACACAGCAAGCTCAGGGCAGAGCCAGCTGCAAGGGCAAGCAGCCTGGCTTTTGGCTTTGCCACTTTGCTGCTTGCATTCCTGTGCCTGGGTTTGCTCCTTGGGGACAACAGGGACCAGGCTGCAGGTGAGAGGGAGTGAGCGCATGCCTGCGTGCGCCTGGGAAAGCGCCGGGTGCATGGTGAGGTCCGAAACCTACTAAATGCCACCTCAAACTCCCAGACACTGCTCTGACTGCCCTGTCCCTCGGCCTCGGAGTGTGCCATCTCAGCAGCACCCCTCCCCGGGAAGGCTCATGCCTGGGCACCACTGTGCCCTACACTGTGGTGTGGGCGAGGGGCGAGGGGCAGGGGCTCCTGTGCTCTGAGGGTGGCATGTGGTTTGAGTTTGAAAGTTTACTTCCTGAAGTCTAATGAGCCTCTGAAAGTGATTAAGCAAAAAACAGAAAGGTGAAGTCAATGCCTTTTCGTTGGAAGGAGTCACATCGAACCTAACATCCCCAAATCCATTCCCCCAGCTCCTGCAATCTCTCCAAGGGGCTGCCTCCTGAGGGGGAGGGGGGCGCAGGGATTCCAGCCCAAGTCCCCAGACACCCAGGCCACCCTGGGTGCTCCCTCTGCCCCCTCTGAAGGTACCTGGGCTGGGAACCAGGTGCCCTGGGTCCAGCCCTGGAACAGCTTCTTCTCTCGTCCGTGTTCCCAGGACCAAGGCCCCATGGCTCTGCTGAGCCCGCTCTGGTCCGAGCACCCCCAGAGACACCAACTAAATGCCAGTCCCCAATCACCATGCCCAGTACCTGTCTTGGCATGAAAGACCGCAAACACTTTGGAATTCGGAGACATTGTTAGGAGCAGTTGTGTGTTGTGTTCCTTGCATGTGTTGTGTGTACCATGGGTCGTGCCTGTTGATGCTATGCATGTTGAGTATGTTGCATGTGTGGTGTCTTCCGAGCTGGAGAAGAAACCATGACTTACTCTTATACACATCATCGTGACCAAATGCACCACCCTACGTGAGTCCTACCTACTGGGGACGGGGTCTGGGAGGGGACTAGACCTCGAAAGGAGCTTACTCATCTAGTCCACCCTCCCCCCTCCCCCCTGTGCCCTCACCGCCCTTTATCATATTGTACTAACTGCTTCGCCAACTGTGTGCCCACCTGCAGGCAGAGACCCCCCTGCCTGCTGCTCAGACACGTCTCCAGTGTCCACATCCAGGCATGTATCTGAATACGGAATTGGAACCCTGCGACACCCCTGCAGGCCAGAGCTTCTTTTTCACTGAACGCAGCCTCAGCCCCCAGGGAAGGTCCAGGGATGCTGAGAGCAGCGTTCGAGTTGAACCATCATGGACTAGGAGTGAGCAAACTCGGGTCTATTTTTTAAAGCATATTTTTATTGATTTTTAAAAATATATTTCTATTGATTTCAGAGAGGAAGGGGGAGAGAGAAATATCAATGATGAGAATCATCGGTCAGCTGCCTCCTGCATGTCCCACATTGGGGATGGAGTCCGCAACCCGGGCATGTGCCCTGACCAGGAATCGAACCATGACCTCCTGGGTCATAGGTCGATGCTCAACCACTGAGCCACGCCGGCCGGGCTGGCCCCACTTCTTATTGGCCTGAGCCTGTGACTTCGTCTCTCCAAGCCTTGGCTTGCTCATTGGGAACCAGGAGGTCGATGGATGCTGGGTTCACAGGCCTGTTCGGATGCTCGCACAGATGCTGGAGTGAAAGCACTTTGAAAAGTAGGGGTCCTCTTCCAGTGCGAGGCGTCCCCATTAAGGGTGGTGTTGGTGAGCTCACCACTAAGGCTGGTTTGTGAGCACTCATCCTGGCGGCACTGGGGACGGTGATGATGTAGCCTTAGGAGGTGTCTGACTTCGGGGAGTCACTTAGAGCACAAGGGAGGACCCCTGGGGAGACCCCTCACCCCCACCTTCGGAGGAGGGAGCTCCCCGTCCCTGGCAGTATCCGAGCAGCTTCCCGAAGCCCCGTGTCTAATGATGGAGAAGGGATTCCTGTCTCAGGGGAGGAGGTTGGGCTGAAGAGAGTATGAACCAGAGGTTTCTCAGAAGGCTCCTGCACCCTCAGGGTGGGGGTGGGGCACAAACTCTTACCTTATGGCTCGAGTCCTGCTTCCCATGTCCTTAGCAGGCTAGGCTGCCCTGAAATCCAATTCTGATTTTTGTGGGCTCCCTGTCCCCACTGCATCTCTCCCCCCCCGCCATGCACCCCCTTATCCCTCTCCCCTCCCCGCAGGTTGTGAAGAGGAGCCCCCCACCACCACCACCTCGCATGCCTGTCAGGGTTTAGAAAGGCCCCAGGCCAGCTGGAGAGTCAGGGTGGTCAGGAACACCCCCCAGGGGCTGGGTGAGGGTGGAGGGGTGGAAAGAGGACTGGGCGACCTTCCCTGTGTTTATCGCCTCCCATCTATAAACAGCGGCCGGCCCTCCCCTCCCGAGGGCAGCCTCAGCCTCACACTCGGGGTGACAGTGTGTTTGGACGTTGGGAGCCCCTGGCCCGGCCGCCTTTGTTCTCGGGGCTTAATGAAGGGACTGCTAAACCCCTGCGCCAGATAAGATGACAGGCCGTCTCTCAGGGTTATGGATGGTACACAGAGGTGACAGGACGCATTCCTCGCGCCCTGGCTCCGAGTGCTCGCTGCCTTTTGTCCAGAGGTGGGCTTGTCTCAACTGGTACACATTTGGCCCTTCAGATTCCAAAACAAACATCTCTGTGGCATGCGGGAAGATTAGAGGAAGATGGGGGACAGGCCTGGGGTGGGGGGAGAGCAAAGGACATTGCCCCCCCACCCCCCCTCAAAGCCTCACATGCAGGAGGGGCCACTCCCACCATCCGCTCACCTCCGGTGGCCTCACCTCCAACTTCTCTCCCGCGTGTAAGAGTCCCGGCTCTTCAGTGCATCCTACTGTTCAAAGTGCCTCTCCTCCACTTTGCTGGCTCAGCGCAGCTCCCGGGATCAGGACGAGGAGGAGGAACTCGGGATGACATTATCTGCTTGGCCTCTTATTAGCTCTTTGAACTTGGGCTACCTCACCCTCCTCCCATGTGTGACGGGCACGCCACGCCTTAGCCTATGGGAAGCACGGCGAGCGCTGCCTTCGGTGTGAGCTGTCATTTATGGCACCGCAGGCTGGCGGCCGGGGAGGGCTCCGCTGCTGTCTCCATAGCGGCCTCGGGACCAGGCAGCGGTGTGGAGGGCAGTGGGCCAGGACTGCACCCTGCTCGCTGGCAGCAGGATGGATGGATGAATTGGAGGCACCCGGGATGGGGCCGGAGCAGTCGCCAGGCTGTTCCTTTTTTTCTTTTTTAATACTTTTATTGATTTCAGAGAGGAAAAACAGGAGGAGAGACATAGAAACATCAATGATGAGAGAGAATCATTGATTGGCTGCCTCCTGCACACTCCCCAATGGTGATCGAGTCTGGAACCCAGGCATGTGCCCTGACTAGGAATTGAATTATGACCTCCTGGTTCATGGGTCGATGCTTAACTAACCACTGGGCCACACTGTCCGGGCGAGGAGCCTGTGTGCTGATGTACATTGACGCCTCCTGCCCTGACTTTGAGAGGTGTGTGCCCCACCGTTCCTGAGGGGCCTCTCTGCTGTGGATGGAAGGCCTACCTGGAGGATCCTGCTCCCTGGACCTGGACCCGTGGGTCAGAGCACTGCTGCCCCCTCCAACCGCTGGGCACTATGCCCACCCTTAGAGTCCACATCCCAGGTAGACAGGCCCCTTCCAGGTGAGCCCAAGCATGCACCCGCTCAAGATACAGCCCCCCTGCTATCCCCCCGCACACCACACTCACACCTTCCCCAGAGCTCCGCGCGGCCTGAGACCAGGGCCTGACTCCCAGGTCTTGCCCAGTCTCTAGGCTGGACTTGGCAGTGACTCCGGGCACCACTTGGGTCTCTTCTCACTCCAGAGGTGCCCAGAGCTCTGGGGAGCAGCCCATGGCCCATTTCCTTCCTATGGTTTCTTCACTGTTGTGCAATCTCCTTCCCGCACTTTATATTTTCCCAGAATCTTGCTCTCTTGCAGGTCAGATAAGTAAACTGAGTAAGTGGGCAGTGGACGGCTCCAAGGCAAGTGGCGGGGCTTGAAACAGTGCCTTTATCACATTTTAAAAACATATCATTGTTATTGATTGCAGAGAGGAAGGGACAGGGAGAGAGGGAGAGAGGGAGGGGAAGAGGGGGAGAGAGAGAGAGAGAGAGAGAGAGAAGCACCAATGATGAGAGAGAAAAATCATTCATCGGCTGCCTCTTGCACATCCCACACTAGGACCGAGCCCACAAGCCGGGCATGTGCCCTGATGCAGAATCAAACCGTGACCTCCTGGTTCATAGGTCGGTGCTCAACCACCGAGCCACACCGGCCAGGCCTGCCTTCATCACATTTCCATGTGCCTTGATGTACCTCCAGTCATGCTCTCTCCCAGGAGCTCAGGGGCCTCGCTGAACCCCCTGGCCCTGGGGAACCACGGAGCGAGTGGGCAGGGGCCTGCCAGTCTAGCAGCCCAATGACAGGCCCACGGGCTGAGCGGACGAAGGCCTCGGGGGCAGGTCTGTGGGGTGGGGGTCGGCCTGATGCATTATGTAACAGAGAATGGGCCGTGACAGAGAACAATAAACACTGCGCTGGGAGAGCAGCTTTCTTCCTGGCAACTGCCCGATGGCCGAGGAACGCTTCCCTGCCCTCTCTCTTCCTCCCACCAGCACGTCCCAGGCGGAGGGGTGCTCCTGCGGAAGAGCCTGCGGCCTGTCCTGCTCCTGATCTCCCCACTCCCGTGGGCTTCCTGCCCACGCCCCGCCCCGGTCTCCCTGCCTCAGGGCGGCCCCCTAAAGCCTCCTGCTCCCCATGGTGAGTCTTCCTGGGCTCTCTGAGTGGCAGCTGCCCTTCTCCACGGCCCCAGTGGCTCCTCCTTGCTCCCAGACAAACCCCGTCTAGCCTGGGAACCCAAGGCCATCCTCAGTTCCCTACTCGCTTCCTTCCCCTCCCCACCTAGCGTGGACTTTTCTTTTTCAATATGTTTTTATTGATTTATAGAGAGAGAAGAAGGGAGAGGGACAGAGAGATAGAAACATCCATCAGAGAGGAGCATCATTGATGGGCTGCCTTCTGAGGATCAAGCCAGCAACCAACGTGCATGCCCTTGTCCAGACTAGAACCTGGGACCCTTCAGTCCGCAGGCTGATGCTCTATCCACTGAGCCAAACCAGCTAACGGCATGGCCAGGGCTAACGTGACCTTTTCTGAACGTATTTTCCACTCTCTGGCCCTCATGCTGTCCCCACTGCCTGGGGAGCCCACCCCCCCATCTAGAAACCTTTCTCATTTTTCAAGTTCCAAAAGAAAACTCCCCATGGCATGCAGCACCCCCCCCAACACACACACACACACACACACACACACACACACACACACACACGCCTTCTCCTTGCACCTCCATGCTGTTGTTAGCTTCCACGGGTATCTCTCCAGTCATCGTTAGCTGCCTGAGCAAAAGCGCGGCTCAGGTCCAGGGAGAGGGCACACATTTAAACCAACGCCAGCAAAGCTTTGGAGGTGCCACAGCAGAAAACCGTGGCTGATTTGTTTACACATCTAGGTCGTGGGAGCCAATGGGCAAAGGCAGAGAGGGGGGAAGGGCGGTGTATACCAGGGGCCACGCCACTGGCTGGTTGCCACCAGAATATTCCCTGGGAGGAGCAGGAGTGTGACCACCAAAGTGCGTGCTATTGGATTCCTGCTCTTTTTTTTTTTTTTTTAATTCCTCACCTGAGGATATTTTTTCCATTGATTTTTAGAGAAAGTGGAAGGGAAGGAGGAGAGAGAAACATCAATGTGACTTGACTGATTGCTTTCTTCCCTCACCCCGTCCACACCCTTGACCAAGAATCAAACCCGCAACCCTTACGTGCGCGCTGGCTGATGCCCAAGCCATTGAACCACACAGGCCAGGGCTGGATTCCTGCTCTTTAATCTGACAGCCGGCCCCTGAAGAAGGCCACCTCCACCCTCACCACAGACTCAGAGAGTGAGTCTGAGGGGCCAGTTGAGCGTTCCTGCTGCCTGGGGCCTTTTGAATGCCAAAGAGCAAACTGCTAGAGCCACTGCCTGTTTCCGGACAATAGCCTATTAACACTCATTACCCATAAAAAGCTAGTTTCCCAATAGCCAGGTAATTGAGGCCATGGGTGGAAGGGCTGGAATTACCTGATTAATGGCCTCGCTTGGGGCCTCACGGTTAGATGCAGCCCCAGAGAAGCTGGGCCTTTGAAGTCTCCTCCACTTTCCCTGCCTCCTCCTCCAGTCGGGGTGCCCAGCCAGGCTTCCTGCTTCCCACCGGAGCGCGCACCTCATCAGTCAATGCGGGACCGCCATAAAGTTTGATTTCTCATCCTCATTCTGAAAGCAATCTTTTGGGCCTGCTTTTATCTGGATCCAAGAGCCCTAGATTCACTTATGTATTGGTTCCTCCAAAAAGAAACCTATGGAGTGTCTCCTGCTGCCGAATTCTGTTCTAGGCCCAGGCGACACAAACAACCACCGTGAAACAAACAGGACAGGGCCACCTGGTTCAAAGGCACAGGCCAAGGCCAGTGTCCTGCCCGGGACGCTGAACCCCGGCTGCACAGTCCTCACACAGAGATGGTCCCTGTCGCCCGCACCATATGCCGGAGACGAGGGAGAAACAGGATTGGCCTCCCATTCTACCGGTGGGGAACCTGAGGCTCAGGGCCGAGGGAGTGCTCAGTCTACCACTCCAGCTGGTGGTTTGTTCAGGGTGGGGCGTCCCGAGGGAGGCCTTGTGAGACCCGTCTTGCTCCTTTTCACGGTTAATGCCTTTAGGAAAAAGAGACCTTCTCGCCCCCATGCCGGGCCTGTCAGCACTCAGGGACTTGGTTCCAAAGACACTGGGAGGTGCAGTTACGGTGTTGAGCAGAGGGGCCTGCCTCCACCTTCCTCTTTCCGAGGCTGCCTCTCCCCATGCCATGGGGAAACCCTGAGGGACCTGCCTGGATGGCGTCCCCTCCCCCACCCACATCCCTGCTGCTCCTTTCCCAAGGGGTGGGGGGGTGGAGAGAATTATTTGTTTTTCCTGTTGCCCTGATTTATGAGCCACTTTGTTCTTTATCTATTTGCACAAACTCCGTAAAGTGACCGGCTCCTTGCCAGAGGTCAGAGATTCTGTCAACACCTCAGGGTCACAGGTCAGTCGACCTGCCCAGGGTGGAAGGGGTTACAGAAGGTCACCTGGGAATGGACGCTGGACCCCAGTTTTGCTCAGGTTACAGGACTCTGTGTTGGGACGCACCAAGTAGGCAGGAGAGGCGATTGCCCCAGAGCGCCTACTGCATGCAGGTTCCCAGCTCGTCCTTCCCTCACATTCCAACAACAGTACTGATGCAAAGATATCAGCATTTTTACAAAAGCGGGAACCGAAGTTTGGAGAGATGGGGTGACTTACCTACCTCGGCACAAACAGGGGCTCACATCAAGGTCTCCCGGTTGCCAGCCAGCCATCTTCCCTCACCCTGGGGCTCCACTGACAGCGCGGATTTATGCCTCTTCTAGCTGAGAACTCAGGTCAGAAAGCCCAGCCCAGCCCACCATCTTCTTTCCACCCTCCCCTCCAATGCCTGCTCCTAAACCCCAGGACGGCTCTATTGCAACCCAGGGTCTCTGATTGTGTCAATACAAAAGGCAAAGGGGACAAACTGAAGCCAAAGGACTCCAGGGCAGCCGCTGGAACTCTATGCAGCCACCCGACTCGACTCCTCTCCTCCTGGAATCAGCCTGAGCAGACATCACTGCGTACATCAGCAGCGAGTCAGGACCCCTGCCCAGCCTCTGCAAAAGGTAGGCTCCCCACAAGCGGCGTGACCTACAAGCCTCAGTCTCTCCATCGATACAGTGGCATCTACTTCCTGAGAATGGGGTGAGGGTCCCCCGGCACAGGCCCAGGAGTGCTCTGTGGCCCGTAGGGAGTTCAATCTCTCCATCTCCCAGACGGGACAATAGAGGCCCAGAGAAAGAAATGCAGCCCAGCCAGGGAGCTAACTGGGCTCCTTTTGTCTCCCCGAGAGCGCGGCCCGAAGTGGATTCGCCAGGCACTCTCGGGAAGTTTTAGAAACCTCTCAAAGGACCTGCTTTAGCCAACCAGCGTCAACCTCATATAATCCAGTCTACTCCAACTTGCTCCCGGTCAGCCACCATAATCCAATGCAGGCCAACAACTCAACTCCTCTAAGCGAGAATAACCAAAGAAATGCGTGACAATAAACACAACTCAATTAAATTCCACTATGCTGGCCCAATAGTTGCATCTCAACTCCACAGATTCCATCATATCCCACCGAGCACCTAAACAACCCAATTCGACTCAGCCCAGCCCATCTAATCAGCTCACCTCCACGAGAACAAACATCCCACTCAGGCTACTCAATTCAATCTAATTCAGGGGTCTTGATGTCAAATGTTCCCCAGCCCCCAAACAGCAGAGTCCATCCTATCATAATAGGACCCATCACAAGCAAATGCCTCTAGACATATCTTGAAAATTAAACAATCATTTTAAAGCAAAGTGAGAAATCAGCTCTAAACAAAAACAGCAGCTTCGGATGCTTCTGCCCACTCAGTTCCCAGTGATTTCTTCAAGGTGGGTCTTCCTGTGGTCTGTCCTACATGCTGCTCTATTCCAGCCTCCACCTGGGAAGCTCACTCTCCTACTCATGCTCAACTCGTCACTGGCAGTGCTCTGAGCAGCCCTCAGCCCCAACAAGGGGACTTCCAGGAGATTTCAGGCCCCTGCGTTCTCTCTTTGTCCTTTTCCCTTAGGGTTACTCAACCTCTCCCTAGCCCCACTCTCCCACGTCTTTTACTGTTTGGGGTCTTTCCCAGTCACAGTGTGAGCTTGTGGAGGCCAGGAGCAGCATGACATAAAGTCTGCATGGCGCATTTGGTGATAGGTGGAACCTCAAAGATTGGTTTCCCATGCACGTGTTCTTCTCTCCATGCTGTCTTTGTCATCAGAATCTCACTCTCCTAACGGTTGCAGCTTTCTATTGGACCGCTCCTCCCTCACTCTTCCAATTCATTTTCTACTCCGTAGCTAGATTAAGTTTTAAAAGCCTGTCACTCTCAGCCTTAAAATCCTTGGATGGCTTCTCATGTGCCTTGACAAAGCCCAGACTTAATTCAGCTTTGGAGGTCCTTCACGACATGTTTCTTACCTCCTCAAGCTCAGCTGCCACTGTCCTCTTCCTTCCACCCTCCTCTGAGCCTTTACATTTACTGTCCTGGTTACTAAAATATCATCTCTTGTCGAGAGTGGCTACAGCATTTGAACAGGTTCAAGCCTGGGACTAATGAGAGGGCACGATCCTCTCATGGCAAAGGCACGTCAAAGTCTCAGCACAATTATAGCCAAAGGCTATAGTTGTAAGCTTGACCTTATGGTCTGAAGCTGTGGTCCCACGTGGCTGAGTGACATAAGCTGCTGGAGGTGCAGCAAATAAACAAAGCTTGATTAGGTGCATGTAACTGAGTAGATTTGAAACCCGGAGAATGTGGTAAACATCTTGACCACACCCTTACTTTGCCTCGTGGAATGTGGCTATAAAATAAAGACTCGGCTTGCAGGCCATGGTGCTATCTCTCCATCAGAGAGGACTGTCCCACCTAGCCCCAGCTTTATTCTCTTGTTTGTCTTTTCTTCATCCTTCACCTCCCCTTCTCAGGTTCACCCACGGCAGTGCTGGCACAGCACAATCTCTACCCCTTCATCTAGGTAGGTTATTCTCACACTTGAGAAGTTTATTCTCTTAGTACTATTTTTTTTCTCATACTAGTTTATTCTTTCATCTTAAGATCCACTTGCTGCAGGAGGACTTCCCAGACCCTTAGACCAGTTTGTTTTCCCTTGTAATCTATCCCCATACCATCCCAACTTGTCAACTTTATTGTCGTTCTTCTTGTAATGACTCTTTCCCCATAGATGTAAATTTTGTAACTGCAAGAATGATGTCTGACCTTTTCACTTGACATCTTGTGAGCACAATAAATGCTAAATGAATGCATGAATAAAGGCAATACTTTCCATTGCCTCTGACCTAATGCAAAAAACTCCACTCATTCATTTATTGTTTCATTTATTGTTTCAACTATAAATTCTCAAATACACTCCCCACCCCAGACCCTTCTTTGAGTTTTAAGAAATCCAGTAAGAGGATGCTTACCTCTTTACTTAGATTGACATATTTCTCTAAAAGCAGCTTCTGATTTATGCACTTATAGCCTTGTCCCCAACCCTGTGAGGCACCGAGGGAAATAAGGGACTGATTAGCCCAGACTGGGTATATAGGTAGGTTGGGGTCAGGGAAGGCTTCACAGAGGGAGAAACTCTTGAAGGCCCCAGGGAATGAGGAGCAGTTGGTTAGGATTCCAAGGGCACAAGGTCATTTGAGGCAAATGGAGAGCCTCCTGCAAAGATCTGGGCCATGCACAGGATGGCACCAAGAGAGGGCAGGTTGTAAGAGAGAGCTGGCCCATCTACATGATGGCAACTCACTCGTTCAGGGAACACCTGAGGACCACCTGAGGGCTGAGCTCACTCCTGGGTGTGGTGTGCACCAGCGGATTTTGGCTCATGAAGACAGAGAGCTGAAATGACTTGGTAATGACAGAGCTGAGATTCCAGCCTAGGTTTTCCTGAACCCAAAGAACAAGCTTTTCCCAACACTGGTTTTCAGGGAAGCACAGGGCCTTGAAAGAAAGGTTTAGAAATCCTGTGTCTTGTTTTTGGGCAAACTCATTTTCCTGAAATTACTTCTAAATATGCTATGTGAATATCTGAGGCAATTACCCAGATAATTAAAGTCAGAAATACTCCCACAGGTTGTTTTCTTCCCAATTATTCGCATATTTCAGGTGTAAAGTGGTGGGATTTTCACTTAAATTATTTGGTTAATTGTCATGCAGGTGTAGACACATTCTAGAGGGAGGAGACTGCCAAATCCACGCGCCCAGTCCCCAGCCCCGGGCTCCTTGGTACAGGGAGACCTTTGTGAGCGAATCATCTAGAAATAAATAGTTACTATTATTTGAGAACATGAGTGGTTGGAAAATTGGCATGTGCACAAGAAAAGAGTAGAAAACATGCTCCCCACTCCCCACCCCCAAGTTGCCTGTATAGGCAGAGAACGCTAATGAGCTCCCTAGTCATTATTTCAAAACTGACCTGGTGGGAAATCTGGCCCCTGGAAACACTGCCAGGAGGTTTGAAATGAATACATTGAGAGAAAGTTTAAGCCTGAGGGGTGCAAAGAGTTCCTCCCCTCATTTCAAGATGGGAGCACCAAGGCCACTTGCCCTGGGGTCACCCCACATGTAAGAGGCAGAGGGGGCCAGGCCCTGCTGGCTTGTCTCCACTTGCTTGCTGAGAGTCTGACTTTCACCCACAAGCCTCTGGGACAATGGCATCCGACAGGGGACAGGTAGGTTCTGATGCTCTCCCATGGCCACACCTGGACATTCCTTTCAGTGTGTTCAGTGAGCCAGGCATGTAATCTTCACGGAGGTTGGCATCGCTATCTCCATCATACAGATAAGAGAAACTGAGGCCCACAGAGCTGGGTCCCCCAGCTAGGCACTGACCCCAACCCTGATGGCTTCGAAAGCCAGAGCTTTTCCTTTTACCAGAGTCTCCACTGTGTACTTGAGGGCGACAAGCTGGGGTGGGGCCCAGCAGGACTGAGACTGGGTGCTGGAGATGGGGCCGTCACCACATAACTCCCCTTTCGTCTCCAGGCCTCTTCCTCACAAACCCCGTGTGCCTCTGCTCCACCCACTCCACCCTCCTGAAAACACACCCGTTCCCAGGGCCCATGGCAGCTCCACGTTGATCCATTCCATCATCCACAGGTATCACTAGGGCTCAGATGTACCGTATGATGTTAAGCTTTCTCGTCCACAAGCTCTGTCATTCCTCCCAAGAGTATCATCCCATTTGGAGGCTCAGCACAGCTAAGTGACTGGGTCAGGGTTGATCTGGGACCGGTCTGGGCTCATGTGACTCCAAAGGCAGTGCTCTTCCCCCAGGACCCGAAGGCCTCTCCAGGCTCACAGCCCAGGTTGCCCCAGGAGTTTCTTTCCAGCTCAAGCAGGAGAGCAGACGAGGAAAGCCGTGTCCGGGCTGGAGGGGCATGGACTAGCCGCTCCTCTGCAGGGGACTTTTCCTCCCCAGGGTCCCAGGTCCAGGGCTGGCCCATCCTATGATCTCAGTAAACTGACCACAGGTCAGGCTACCAGTGCTGCTCAGCCTGGGGCCCTGCCCCTCTGCTTGACTCAGATTCTGTGGTTTGAACTCAGAGTCAGCTGAGGCCGCGCCATGCCAAAGATGCCGCCAACTCCGAGGTCCCCACGGAACCCAACCGACGCACGAGGAGCCATCCGCTGCCCACCCTGCGGAAAGAATGGGCATTCTTGGATTCTGCCCCCAGCGCACTGCACTCCCACACTCCCCCTCCTGGGAGGGGCACAGACAAGAGGCGGATTCAGATCAGGCACAATAACCGCACACAACACTTCCCCACCCTGCGTCTCTGATCTGATCTGAGGCTCATTCCCCGCACCCACCTCCCGGCCCAGATCAAGTGTCAGACAGGCAGAGCTGGTTCTGAGAAAAGTCCTGTTTCCCTCGGTGCCCTGGGCTCCATGTCCTGGGAAGAACTTTGGGTTAGAATCCAAATTCCTGGGACAAGACCAGCTTTCATTCTTGACTTCGGGAACCTTCGGCCCATCCCCGCCAATGGCTTGGCCTTCGTTTGGTCATCTGGTGAGCGCTGCTCTATCTGGCTGAGGTGTTTGAGGGTCCAGCGGGGGGTGATCTGGGTTTGGGGCTCACATACTGGCCTCCAGAGCTGGGCCTCTCCACACACAAGTGCTTTCTTCTTCTTTGGGACCCCAGTGGTCACACTGTGTGCCTAGTAATGATGTTGGGTAGACAGTTGTCATTCTCTTTGCTCCCCAAAAATCTGAACCCTGTCTACATTAGCCACCCATGAGTCTCAGTGGGAGGGAGAGCCCACACCCTTAATTCAAGCTGAAAATGGCTGGTTCTGATTATGCAGGCACTGGGGTCTGGCCTTCACCATCGCTGAGATGCTGAGATCCGACTTGAGGCTGGTGATGCAGGCAGTGGGGACACTCTCTGGTGGCTATTGGGGGGCAATCAGAGACAGCAGATGGAGCTCCTGGCACCAGTGGCTGCTGGGTTGGTCGCTGTGGGCATGCCCAGAGTCCAGTGCCCAAGGCTGGGCATGCCAGTGAGCAAGAAACAGCATTGAGTCCTCAGGGGCTGAGGCGTTTATGTCCTGGCATCGGTTCTGCCGTTTGATTCTCGCCCAGGCCTGGGTCTCCAGCCTCTGGGACTCGCCCAGCCAGCCCTTTAATGAACACATTGACCAGCCCGAGTTTCGGCTGTGGGCAGTTAGAAACTCTGACTGCTAACGATGCCAACTGCTTGGCCACGTCACAAGTTGTCTGACATCTTGGGTTCTGGTCGTGGCCTTGACTCTGACCATCAGCTAGGCTTTAAACCTCGGAGCCTTTTTGACCTCCTTGGTAAAAAAGCAATTGTCATTGCCATGGAAAGAGTAGATGAGATCATGTGTGTGACAGTCCTGGTGCGAGCGTGTCACATGAAGAGTCCCTTTTCCATGAGGAGGATTTAAAGGCTGGGCTGTTGCCACAAAGGCTGCAACATCCTCCACTGACTGGACATGGGACAGCTGCCACCTTGGTTGAAGCGATGGCCCTACCTTCGCCTCCCCACCGAGGTGACCCTCTCTCGATGGAGCCCTCCTACCCAGAGCACATGCTTTGTTTCTATCCGCCCACTGACATTTTCTCCTCTTGGTTCCCCCAGACCCTGCCGAAGCTCTTCCCCAAATCTCCCTCCTCCACCTGCAGTGAGACCCTGCCTGGAGCTCTCAGAAAGGCCAGCACGGAGGAGGCAGCGCACCTGAGTCCAGGGCCTCTAGCTCACCCATCCCCAAATCCTCAACCCTCTGCCCAGGGCACCTAGAGAGCAGAAACAGTCAGTCCCGCAAGTCTGCATGAAACCGCTCGGGGCATCCTGGAAGGAGGAGGGGACAGGGATCACAGCTCCATGGAAAAGAGGAGAAAAGCTCAGCGTGAGGGATGGCGTGCCCAACGCCAGCATCTGTCCCAGGTCCTACTCCAGCACCAAGTGCTTGCCCTGAGATGTAATGGAACCCTCTCTTGGAAACACGACTGTTCTTCCTTCCCCCCAGGCGCAGGGGTTTCATTGGGGGCTCCATT
>PVJC01000393.1:67986-129447 GCA_004026665.1 Murina feae
GAGAGAGAGAGAGAGAGAGAGAGAGAGAGAGAGAGAGAGAGAGAGAGAGAGAGAGAGAGAGAGAAACGGGAAGGGAAGGAGAATTTCGGGGGGGGGGGAACATTGCTGCCTGTAGATAATTAGGGGGCTATTTTGGAGCTAAAGCAGGGAACAGGGTGAGGAAGTTGACAAAGCCATTTTCACAAACAAAGAAGTAATTGGCCTAACTTTCTCTTGAATCACAAACAACTCACATTTCTTTTCCTTCCTCTCCAGAAAGTGAACTCTGCCGGACAAGGGTGACATTAGGCCTTAGAAGAGGCCGAGTCACAGGGCCTGAAAGGGCCTTGGACCCTGTCCAGCCTGAGCCCTTGCTGTACAAGAGAGGAAGCCGAGACCCCAGGAGGGAAGGCCTCAGCTCCCACCACCCAACATGGCCCATTTTTAAAGAGGCTTCTCATAGGAAAGGCACCTGAGCAGAGGCCGACATGAGGCATCAGGCCAGGCAAGTATATGGGAGGAGTGGGGGGTGGGGGGGTGGGTAGTGTTTACGACAGAAAAACTCAAGTGCAAAGCCCTGGGGCTGGGATGCACTTGCAGTCTAGGCACAGCAAGGAGGCTGGAGGCTGGAGTGGAGTGAGCCAGGGGAAGAGTAGCAGGAGAGGAGCCCAGTGTGGCACCGGGAGCTGCCACTCTGCGGACTCTCAGCTTACATCCTGAGGAAATGCAAACTGAGGACCAGACGGTGAAGTGACCGTCTGACTTCACTTGTTTGCTCTTGCATTGCTTTCGTTAGTGGAGAGGTTGGGCTCAAAGCATTCCGTGAACTGTCCCAACACTTGGCCACTTCTACTTGTTTGAGGTATTGAGGCAAACCCAAATCCACGTGGCGTGCAATTAGCCACTTGAAAGCGAACGATTCAGCGCATTTAGTACAGTCATTATGTCATGTGACCATCACCTCTACTAGTTCCAAAGCATTTTTTAAAAATATGCTTTTATGTACTTTAGAGAGAAAGAAAGGGAGAGGAAGGAGAGGGCGAGGGACACCAATTGGAAAACGGTGCAACGTTGCCGACCTGTTGTAACTAGGCAGTTGTCGGCAGCTACTTACCCTGGTGTCTTCCTAGCGATGAGGCGGAGGACTGCGAGGGGCTGGCTGGTGCGGGCAGCCTCCCCTGCTGCGGGGGAGCTTTGTTATTGTTGTCTGATGGACCGGAAGTGCCTATTTCACACTCTGTTGGAACAGACAAGAGAACCCAGGGGCCCGAATACAAGTCAGATTGTTGTATTGTTCTCACTAAGAATGTGGGGAGCCTGTTGCCAGAGATTCAAAAATGACAAGAATGGAGTCTGTGTATTTTGCTGCGGGAGAGCAAAAATATTATTTTTGGAAGGTGTCCTGTAGACACTCCCTCCACCGCCTCTCAGGAGGTACAATGTTTCGGCCGATGTGCTCATGGCCATGGCGGATGGAAGGCCCTGTGGCTCTGAGGGGCAGAGGCTGGTCTGGGAGCCCCCAGGCACACCACCCACTCCCCGGCCAGGTGCCCAGGGTCCCGCGCGCCCCTCTCCTGGCTGCAGGTTCCTGGCAGCAACTAACAAGGAGAAACTGGGGGTTCTCCCAGCCCAGCCTCCATGGTGGTATCCTGGGGAGGCTGACCCACCTGGGGCTTGAGGGTGGAGCATGCGGACATGAGCCGTCACTGAAAGACCCCTGCCCCAGGGAGAGGCAAGAGAAGCAGACGGTGCCCCAAATAATGGCCAGGCACCCAGCCTCCAAATGGCCTTTCCCCTCCTCAGGCTCTTCTGCAGCAGGCGGCTCCCAAGTGTTTTCAAACCAGGACCCCCCCTCGAGGGCCTCTGATATGGCAGAGATGAGCAGCTCAAGTCTTCCCATCGAGAGACGGGCTTCCAGAAGCCAGGTTCCTGACCCCTCACCCCTGCCTCCTTCCACGCCCTGCACCCACCTGGTGGGGTGCAGAGGAAGGAGACAGGAGCCCGCCTCCCAGGGCTCCCCACCACGCTGCCGGCAGGGCTGGGGGGCCTTCAGGTGGTGCCTTCGAAGAGGCCCCAGAGGGACCATCACTCAGTCCCTTGAATGTCACTGCATGTGACAGGCTTGTTGGAGAGACCCGTCAGCTCCTGCCCAATTTAGGATGCGGGGCTCAGGGGAAAGTTCTGTGCCCTCCAGCTGTCAGATGCTCGCGGAGCTGCTGGCCAGGAAAGGGAGGCAGCGGTGCTGAGAGGGACAGAAAAGGGAGCGCCCCGTCACAGGTGATCATGACCAGAGGCGGCCACCTCCTCCCGAGAGCGCTCAGCCACTCAGCGCGACCTTGGGTTCGTGACCTACATCCAGCTCGGGTTCCTGGGGGCCATGCACAGAGCAGCTGCGGCCTTGAAATGGATTTTCTCTTTAAATCCAAAGAGTGACCACAGAGACCTTCGTGTCCTGAGTGCTCCCTGGGCCGGGCCCTGCGCCCAGAGCCTCACCGTCAGGGCCTGTGACGATAACGTGTGTGGTCATCACGCCTGTCCCATTTCACGGGGGGGTGGGGGGGAGGTGAGGAGGAGGCCCATGCTGCCCCCATCGGAAGTCCAAGGGGCAGTCATTTACTCTGCCGAGTCAGACACAGGAGCTTAGGAGCCAGCCTGGCCCATAGTGCTCTTTTGTACATTATTTATACAAGACTGGTTTTCAGAGCAGTGCTAGGTTCACGGCGAAACGGAGTGGAGGTACAGAGATTTCCCATATGCCCCTGCCCCCCCCCCCATGCCCAACTCCACAGACTGTCACCCCTGCAGACTGTCACTCCCTCTTGAGGCCAGGGCACACCTTCCCACAGCACGCCCAGTCCTCTAGCCCTGGGGAGGACACTGTCCCACAGCAGCCAGGCCTCCCACTTACTGTCACTGTCCATTGGAAGCGACAGCTTTTCTATGCTTAGCCACCTGCATTGTTAGTGTAAAACAGGTGACAGGCATTCTCGACTTTTCTTTCTTTCTGAACTTGATTGGGGTGCCACTGGTTACTAGGATCATGCAGGTTTCAGGAGTGGGTGTCTGTGTTTCAGTGTCTGCATATTGGCCAGGTGTTGGGGAGGAAAACAATATTTTAAAAGAACCATTCCTGGGGCGGGGCTAGAAGGGGTCAATGGGAGAGAAAAGGGGACATATGTAATACTTTCAACGATAAAGATTTAGTTAAAAAGTAAAAATAAATAAAGGAGCCATTGCACCAAGAACGATGCTAGGTCTACCTTCATGCACATTATCTCATTGGTTTGTTACACCAACCCTATAAAGGGGGTGCCTTCAGCCCTTCTTGTCCTGTAGAGAAACCGAGGCTCAAAGAGGTTGAAAAGTTTGCCCTCGGAGCTGGTGCTCGTGAGGGTCAGAGCCACGACTTAAGCCCAGGCTGCCTGACCAGAGCTCGTGCACTTGCCACCCGTGCCCACGACCTGACCTGAGGGCGCCTCTGAGGGCACTAGCGGGATGGGCTCAGGACTTGTGCAACTGGAAGCTGAGCCATGCAAGTTGGCGACAGGACCTGATTAATGCGGGGCTAATTTTAGGTTTCCTCACAACTGCTCATCTTAATATAGAATAGCCCTAAGGATAACGTTGGCAAAGGTTTTGTTTTTGTTTGATTTGACCAGGAAAAAAGAGGACAGTGGAGGAGATGAGGTAATGGGGGTGTTACCACCCACCCCACATTCTGCTGCTGGAGAGGGCTCAGAAAGCTCCACCCCTCTTCCCAGCCAGTATCCAAGGTTCTCTTTTTCTTCTTCTTTTTAAAAATGTATGTGTGTGTGTGTGTGTGTGTATATCTAAACTAATAAAAGCGGAAAAGTAAAATTAACCGTTCCTTCGGGATGCCTACAGCCAATCAGAGTGGCTGTATGCAAATTAGCCCAGCCAAGATGGCGGAGGCCCACCGCAAACTGGTCCCGCCTGAGGAGCAGGGTGGGAGGAGCAAGCAGGCCCCCATGCTGCGGCCTGGAAATAGACAAATCGAGGAGGGTACGCACAGGCAGAAACTTAGCCTCGGTGACCCGAGGTCGGTTCCAGGCCATGGTGGCAGCCGCAGGTTCGGGGAGCAGGCTGGCTGACCAGCCCCCGCCCCTGCGGTTGAGGGAAGAGACTGTTGGCAGGAGAAGTACTTAGCGCCCTGCATGCCAGGCTCCTGGGTCTGATCAGCCTGGGCGCTGGTACTAAAAACGGCCATTGGGGGCCCAGAGGGGCGTGTCCCATCCACAGGGCCTAAGTCTGGGCTGGAGTGGGCACTTAGCGCCCTGCTTGCCCGGCTCCTGGGTCTGATCAGCCCGGGCGGCTGGTGCTAAAAGCGCCTTCTGGTGCCCAGAGAGGCGTGTCCCATAGGCCAGCACAGGGCGCTAAGCAAGCAATGGGAGAGAAAGCAATGGGGACCCTCAGGCAGCACCCAGCAGGGCCTGCTTGGAGGTCACCACGCAGACAAGTGGGGGCTGCAGGTAGCACACAGCAGGGCCTGCTGGGTGATGGGAGAACAGGGAAGCAGGGTGACCAGAGAGCAGGTAATCGGACTGCAGGCAGCACCCAGCAAGGGCTGCTGCACTGCCATGGGGGAGCAAGGAATCTCTGGGAGGTCACTGTGGTGACCTCCTAGCAGACAAGCATGCTGCAGGCAGCACACAGCAGGGCCTGCTGAGCTGTGGCTGTGGCAAAGGGGGAGCAAATCAGGACCCACAGACAGCACCAGCAGAGCACCCTGCTGGGTGGTGGCAGTGGCAATTGGGGAGCAGGCAAGCAGGGTGACCATGGAACAAGTAATGGGGACCTACAGGCAGCACCCAGCACGGACTGCTGGGTGGTAACTGCATCCACCAGAGAGCAGGCAAGTGGAGTTACCAGGGAGCAGGCAATCTACCTGCAGGCAGCACCCAGCAGGGCCTGCTTGCCCATCCCCATGGTGTGGAGCAGACAGGCCCGGCAGAGAGCAGAGAATCACATGAAGTAGACCAAAGCCATCAGTAGCACATCTCCTGAGGGCTCCCCAACTGGGGAGGGTGCAGGTTGGGTTGAGGGAACTCCCCACCTGCCCTCCCCTCCCCCACCTACCCGTGCACGAATTTCGTGCACAGGGCCACTAGTGTGTGTGTGTGTGTGTGTATGTATATATAATTGATTTCAAAGAGGAAAGGAGGAGATAGAAACATCAACGATGAGAGAGAATCATTGATTGGCTGCCTCCTGCACATCCCAAATTAGGGATGGATCCCACAACCTGACTGGGAATTGAACTGTGACCTCCTGGTCCATAGGTCAATGCTCAACCACTGATTCATGCTGGCCAGGCTCAAGAGTCTCTTTCCCCAGTCTCGAGCTTCCTGGTTGAAGAAAAATAGAGACAGCCTCGCTAGGGCTCTCTGGGGTCTCCAAAGAATAATGAGTGCTTTCAGAACAGCTCTGGTTCCAGGCACAGCGCCAGGCAGAAGTGGGGGAGCAGGGGAGACAGAGAGGGGTGAATCCCCCAAGGATGGACACAAACACACCTGCGCAGGTATGCAGCCAGCACAGCGCCTGTGCACAGTAGGCGTTTTGTACACATTGTGAAAGGATCACAGCAGTGTAACTTAGCATATTGAGATTTGAAAAGCAACTTCTGTGTCCAGGTTGACAGTTGGTGGTTCTTGCTCATCGCATGTCTGCTGTGCGATGTCCCCCTGCCAGGCAGCTTCAGAGCTCAGGTGCCAATGAAGTCGGTTCCCAAGGGCTCCCTCCCACCACCATTTTCCAAAGACCTCCCTGGGCACAAGAGCAAGACAGGCCCCCATGCCCCTCTCCCTCTTTGCTTGGGGACAAGCCACCACTGTGAGTGTCAGGACTGACTGCTCTTAGAGGACCAAGGACATCAGAGCCATCCCATGCAATCCTCTCGTTTCTAGATCTGGGGACACTGAGGCCCAGGTCAAGAGGTATCTGCCAAATTGCTCACGAAACAAAAAAGTCAAGAGTTCTGGTATGTGCCTTGGGGCCCAAGACCCAACTGCCACCAAACGAAGGGGGTGCAGGAGGTGAGGCCAAAATATCCTTTATATCTGGGAAGCTAGGAGGTTGGACAGCCCCCCACTCGAGATCTTACCTCTAGTGCTCATGGGTAGGATTCGGGGAGCCCCAGCACCCTCCTTTCTAGCCCCCTCAGGCCTGATCCTCTTACCCTGCCCTTCCAGTCCCCACCTCCCTCTGAACCGGAAACAGCTCAGGCACAAGTGCCACCTCCTCATTCTTCCCATCCTGGGAATGATTAGAGGGGAGATAACATTCCAGGGTGCTGGGTGGGAGGTGCAGACCAAGGCCCCCAGCTGGCCACCCCCACCTGGCCCGGGCCTGTTCTCTCAGCTGTCTGTCCATCACAGCCCCAGAATGTTAGGAATCCCTCCCAAACTGGAGCCTCTCCTCTCCCCAAACCTCCCCCCACCCCCAAGGCATCCATCAGCACAGGCCCTTCAGGAATGTGCTCACTCCTGGCACCACCGGGGCCAGGAAAAGTCCGCTAATCCCCAGGCACATCCATCACTCGCTGGAGAGGCCCTGTGGCGGGTTCCTGCCCTGACCTGACCATTCGGCCAGGATGGAGGGGTGGATGGCAGGAAGGACAGACACAGCCCAGGGCCAGGAAGGTGGCTGAGCAGGACACACCCAAAGACCAAGCCAGAGGCATGCTCTGAGTCCTGGCAAAGCTTTTATTCTTCCAGAAATCCCAGCCTTCTGGAAATTCGGCTTGTTTGATGATAATGAAGGTAGAGGGAGTTGACTGTTACTGTTGTTGGGGGAACAGGCAAGAGTGGGAGCGCTGACGGGTCCATGGGCAGGCACAGACCTCGCTTTAGAGAGCAGCTAAAGCAACGTCCATTCTTCCCAAACACCTGCCTCATTTCCCAGCTGCCCGCGAGGCAGGGCGAGTGACCAGGGTCGCTGAAAAGCCTGCCTGCCAGGCCGCCTGGGCTTGCCCTTGTGTTTCCCATCGCCTCCCAGCCTGGTCCACTTGACAAACTCTCGAAGGCCGGTGCCTTCCTCCCTGGGGCTCCCACGGCACTTTCCCCTCCTCTCTGCCATCGTCCTTCCCCTAATGACGTGTCACCATCTAAGCACCCGTGTGTCTTCCAGGCTGCGAGAGAGCCTAGTGAAGGTCAGAATCAGACCTACCTATGAACAAGAAAGCCCCAGGCCTGCCATTTCCTGGCTGTGTGACCCTAGCCAGATAGGGAACCTCTCTGATCATCTGTGTCCTTCTTTGTAAAAGAGAAAGACCTCTCAGAGTGCTGCTGGCAGGGATACCCTAAAGTTTATCCCGAGTAACCTGCTCAGAGAGGAGTTGGGACAGCCGAGGGTTTGCAAGTCCAAAAACAAGGCTACAGAGGCACGCTTCATCATTAACCCCTGAGTGGTGGCGTGTTTCACCTCTTTGATGTGAGAGACGACTGGAAGCTAGAGCCCAGGAGAGCTATACTACTCTGCCTTCACCCTTGCCATCTTTGCTTTCATTAGTCCATTCAACAAACATCAGCCAGCCTGTGTTAGGTGCTGGCCCAGATGCTGGGGGTTTGGAATAGCACGGCGAACCCATGCCTTGTCTCAAGGAGATATTAATGGGCAGGCAGGTACTGACCAGTGTGAAAAGCTCTATGGGGGAGGGGGATGAGCATTGGATAAAGACACGCAACCTAGATGGAGGCAGGAGGGAGGCATGCCAGGAAAGCTGCCTGGAGGAAGGGGCATCTAAGCAAAGAACATCTGTGAAATACATAGGAGTCAGCCAGGCAAATGCGATCCCAGGAGAGGAAACACAGAGGCCCAGAGAACCCTCCACAGCTCCAAAGAGGACACTGGGATGGAGCCCTCAGCCCCCACAGCAAGCCTGCTGCCCACAGGCTGTCTTTCCAGGGAGCCTCCAGCACTGCAGCCTCGGGGAGCCCGGCAGCGGAGAGCACAGTCTCCGCATACATCGCCCCCATCGTATACACAGCCGTCTCTCTCCAGGCTGGTGGCTGGTCGGCCTGGGGAGGAGTGCAGGAAGGGTGGAGGTGCACAGCCTTCAGCAGGGTAATTTTAGATGCATTGTCTCTCTTGCCCCGGCCACCCCTCAGCCTGTCCTGCCTGAGCCGGGAGGGGCCCCTGGTTTCGGACCTTCAGAGGATGTGGGCTTTGGAAGGAGGCCAGGTCAGCAGGATGAGAGGCCGAGGCCCGGCCCAGGCAGGGCGCTTCCTCAGTGGGGGCAGGACGCAGGCAGGGGGCTTGGCACCTCGGCATTGCTCTGTGCAAGCACTGAGACAGCCTGGTCAATGTCACTAACCCTGAGGAGCCCCACCAACTCAGAAGGTAGCCCCCCAAAAGGAAAAAGACAGGTCAAGGCCGTTCATCTGCTTGCAGGGGGATCCTGATAATGAGAAAGTGGGGGTCCGGCGGAAAAGCAGGAAAGCCGCGTGGGTGGGCACACAGGCTCTCTGCTCAGAACCCCGGGACCAGCTTCTTGGCTTCCCTGTGCCCTGGTCACATGAGCTTTGGCAGGTCACTAAGCCTTTCCCCATACATCTGTGTGCCAGGTGGTCCAGCTGAGCCAGGTCTGAGAGAGGAAGCCTCTGCCCTCTGCCCTCTGCCTGCTGCCTGCTGCCCGCTGCCCTTGAAGGGCTACTGCTGTCTTCTCTGATGGGGCCCAGTTTGGCCACAGACAGGCAACCGAGGACACTGGTTACAAGACTGGACTGTCAAGTCACTTGAATCTGAATTTGCTCCCCAGCTTTATCACCTATAAGATGGGATACTTTAACAACTAACTTCAGCCTCAGTTTCTTTATCCACATAATGGGCATATTTTTTACTCCATGGGGCTATTGTAAAGTCTCAGTTAGGAACTCTAAAACTGGTTGGCACCAGATCTTTAGTGCTGTTCCAGTCGCTGCTTTCTCCAGCAAACGCCTGGCCTATTCCTGTGCCCATTCCTCACATACTCAGTATTCATTCATTCATTCATTCATTCACTCATTTCTCAGCAAACAGTTCCTAAGCTGTGCGATGGATGGTGGGGATTCACTCCCCGCCCGACAGGGAAGCACACGCCTAAGCAGTCATTGCCACACAGAGTGATTCATGCTGGGACGGCGTCTTGTGTGGATGCTCGGCACACACAGGAGAGAGAATAAGATGGCTGCCTGGAGGAGGCAGGAGAGGAGGGATCATCTGACCGTCTGTGACGAGCTCAGTAGGTGGGCAAGTTGGTAGCAGGGCATTCTTGGACAAAAGAAAAAAATGTGCCAAATACAGATGCATTAAAAGAGCATGAGGAACAGGAGGAAGTCCGTTAGGCCTGGGACGCAGAGTCTGGGGAGTGAGGCAGGAGAAGGGATGTCCTGGGACTTCATGGAGGCGAGTCTCCATGGACCACATGCTCCCCCTCAGACTTGGAACTGGACCTGAAGGCATGAGGCACACATGGAGGGGATGAGGCAGGGGAGCGGCAGGGCCGGGTCTGTTTTTCAGTGAGGTCATCCTGCAGTTTGCGTAGACGCTGGCTCCTGACAGACACACCTGGAGACAGAAGGACCGGGAGTCCATCATTTCAGTGAACACAGCCACGGGAGGTAGCGCCGTTTGGAATGGCCATGAGGCTCCGCATGGAACCACATCACAAGCAGAGCTGATCTGCATCCTGCTGCTCACACAGGCTTCCGCTCCAGCTTCTCAGAGGAGACAGCTAGCAACCTCGGGGTCCACGGGGCTGCACCACCCACCTGTTTTGGGTCACATGATCGTCTTCGGTCAAGGCCGTTAGAAGTGCACGTGTACTCCCCAAACGGTCCTTGGAATTTCACACCTTGCGCTTTTTCACGTCTCCCAGGCTCCTGCGAGGAAACCATGACGCCACACCTACCAAGGCGTCCGTTCTAAGGCCAAACATGGTCTCTCCCGGCAGCTCTGTCCTCATGACTTTGCTGCTCATTAGCTGCAGGGACTATGCAGGGCGCTGCCTCAGGCACGAAGGTAAGGATGAAGCCTCACCCCACAGAGGGTGCATGGGGCAGAGGCCCGGGTGTCAAACCCAGTCTCCAATCCCTGCTCCCTCCCATGGGCGGCATGACCTTGGGCGTGGAGCACACTCAGATGCCCTGGGCCTCATCCCCTCAGATTGAAAACGGTGGCAACGGGTTCTCTCGGCCCGAAAGGGGTCCTTTGTTTGACCTGACCTGGTGCGATCAGATCGGCTCCTCAGGGGAGGCAAACTCATACAAGTAGCCACATCTTTCCCGTCCACGTGCCAGGGGCCCATCGGGTCAAAGGACCCTTCAAGCTCTCACGCTGAGGTCAAGGGCAAGATCTACTAAGAGAAGACCCTGACGGAGCTGCCTTCAAGGAGAAGTTTCCATCCAACATCCGGCTCCGGGAAGCCACATCCCCTCCTCCTTCTGGGGAACAAAAAAGCAGCCAGATGCACGCTTCAAAAATAAACGTTGCAAGAGAAAGAAACAGAATAGCATGCGTTCGCTCCCAAACGGTCTGAAATATCTGAAACAGGGAGAGACTTCAAACTGCCGGGAATGGGCTGAATGTGGAGGTTCATTTCAGCATTTGGGGGGTGGGGGTGGGGGGTGGGGACGGGAACAAAGGGATTGGAGTCCGCTCTTTAAAGCTCCCGCTCAGCACTTGGGATTGCCGTAACCGTGGGCATGTTTTTCCATCAAGAGGGAAAGTCAGACTGGGCTCCACACACAATAACAGAGCCGCCCATTTGGACCCCACTGGGAAAGCACTTGAAATCACGCAGATGCAGGAGGAGACGTCTCGTTTACTTTACAATGATTGCGAAGAGAGCATTTGCTCTGTGGCCAAATGAAAAGAGATTTTTTTTAAAAAAAAAAAGAAAAACAATACATATCGTTTAGTGGTTTAGATCAAGCGTTCCGGAGCCAGACAGCCCGAGTCTGAGGCCGCACCACTTCTCACTGTGTGACCTCGGGCAAGTGACTTAACCTCCCTGGGCCTCTGGCTGGGTTTGTGAAAGTTAAATGAGCAAATATTTGGAAAGCATAACGTCTGGCTCGTAGGAAGGGCTATGCAGTGTCTGTGAAATAATAATGTTAAATTGAAGGGTGGAACACTTTCAGCGTTTTTGATTCGGTTTCTTGACATTCGAGTCTTATGGAGTCGTTGAGACTTAGTGAACTGAGTCTCCAGCTCTGTCTTTTCTCCTCTGGGTTTACTGGATGACAAAAACAGGGGGCATGCAGGAAGAGGGGGGTGTCTTATTTTAAAAAATGGATGCGGGTCCGGTTTCTCAAGAAAGGTTCTGATCACACGGGTTTTGTCATCAGAGGAGCTTGGGAACCGCTAATTCCACCGGAATTTCTTCTCAATCAGCAGGAACAGCAGGTCTCAGCTGGCTGCTGCCTTTGGTGCCAGGATTTTGCCTGCCCTTGGATTTTATCTCCCCTTGTCTCGTTTAAGTGTCCCACTCCAAGGGAGAGGGGACTTTCGTGCACAAACCCTCCTTAGCGGATGCAGCACACACTGTCCGAGGGAAACCCAAGTCGGTCCCAGGGCTTTTATCCCACGAGCAAGCAGTCACACCAGACGCGAACCATTGCAACTTCTCACAGCAGAGGCATCCCATTGCCCCTGAGCAGTCAGTCTGAGGGGGGAAGGGAGGGGAAGAAGTGACCAGCTCGCCTCAGAAGCTCTCTGAGTTTTAGGTACTTTTAAAAATACATATATTTTTTATTGATTTCAGAGAGGAAGGGAGAGGAAGAGAGAGATAGAAATCAGTGATGAAATCTCATCAGTGATGAGAGAGAATCATGGATCAGCTGCCTCCTGCACGCCCCCCACTGGGGATCGAGCCTGCAACCCGGGCATGTGTCCTGACCGGGAATACAACCGTGACCTCCTGGTTCATAGATCAACACTCAACCACTGAGCCACCCCGGCTGAACTTAAATATTTTTTTAAAAGACATTCTGAAAAAGGAGGTGCAAAGCTGGACCACAGCTGGATAGAATAGGCAAAGAATGATCTTTGGGGTTTTGGAGCCTCAAATTGCACCAGGCCAGGGCCAGCTTGAAGGGACAGGGTCGGGCTGGTTTGGAGACACGGGACCCGGAGTCACCCCTGCCCTTAGGCTCCTGGTGGTGATGGTTTCCCACCTGTAGGATGGAGACGGTGCGAATGCCTGTCTCACAACGAGATCACACCTGTCGGAGCTGCCAGTGTTGAGAAGGTGGAAATCATGTGGAAAGTGATGTCATGCACTCACACAGATGGCGCCTGGAATGCAGCCACGCAGCCACGTGGCCATGCCACCCGAAAGGGCAGACAGCGGCTGTGTCCCACCGGCGGAGGTCACTCACTCCCTGGGGACAGCTGAGCGGGGCTTCCCCTCCAGAACCCAGAGGCGATAGGCTGCTGCCAGGGCTCCGGAGAGGTGGGGCCTGGCAGAGTGGCTTCTGTATGCAAATTACAGAGAGGCAGGCACATGGGCTTCCCCAAGTGGTGAAGAGGGACGACTCTCATTTCCCGGGTAACTCCTTGGCGCCCCCTCCTTCCATTCCCCCACCTGTGCCCAGCAGAGGGCCTCTGAGACTGGCAGCCCAGTGATGGGGCCAAGGAGTGTCCGTGACCTTGAACCCAGGCCAGGTCCGTGTACCCTGGTCAAGTCATCTTCCTCCTTACACCACTTGTGAAGTAGAAACGGTAACATACCTAAACCCCGTGAAAGTCAAGTGCACAGTGAGTGTGAGGTGCATGGTCGACAGCAGGGAGCCGTGCAGCTGGGAGGACCTGCACCAACAGAGGCTGTACTTCTGTCCAGCCGCTCTGCAGGGGCTGGCACTCTGGAGACTCGGAGCGGCCCTGCTCTCCTGGGGCACAGCCAGACCACCAGGGGTCACAGGGCTGCCTGGGAAGAGCCAGCATGGAGAACCTCAAGGGCCAGACTGGAGGGAGGGACAATGAAGGATTCTTGGAAGAGCGGACACAGAAGGGGCATGTCTGCCCCATAGGAATTGGGCAGGTGAGGAACTGGGCTCAGGAACTGTCGTCCCATGTGGGGGATGATTCTGGCAATGTACAGCCCAACTGTACTAGGCCCAGGGCGGTCTTGGAGGGCTCAGGCAGAGGGCAGGGTCCTGAAGTGCCTCGTTTTGGCTTCTATGCAAGAAGAACGCATCCTTAGACCCCATCATCTGTTCGGCGATTTGGAGCAGAGCTTCCCAGGGGGCACCCATGTGCCTCCATACAGACCCCTTCATCCCTCAGCGCAGCGGGGGAGGTGCAGGTGCCCCACGCTTGCTGCTGGGTGCTGTCGCCCAGAGCACCCTTGAGAAGCGCTGGGCGGGGGGCGTCCCTCTTCCTCCCTGTCACTGAAGTGTTCAGTCCATGCAGGCGGAACGGACCATGCTGGAGAGGCTCGTCGGCAGCCCCCCTTAAAGCCCCAGAGGAGGGTCACCGAGATGGACAAGCATCAACCAACCGTCCCAACCCTTGTGCCAAGCGAGGTCTGTGTAGTTTTCCACTCCATGCGTCCGTCTGGTGGCACGCTGGGCTGCATTTCTTTCCCGTCCCCAAGTCCATCCATCTCCGAAGGGTCCCCGAGCATGGACTCCTGTGGACACATTTCTGTCCCCTCTGGTCAGCGCCTGAGGCCTCCTCCCAGCTGCTGACCCGCTGCCAAACCACAGCAGCCGGCACCTGCCCCCAGGCTGGCCCGGCGGCCTGGCTCGGTTCCCAGCCTGCACAGCTGGGGGAGAATGAGTCAGCAGTGCCCTGTCTCCTGGGCGTTAGGTGGAATGTGACCCAAAGGCCAGAGGAAGTCAGTTCCCCGAGGGTGGTCCCAGCAGGGAACTCCCTAAAAGCTTGCAGTCTCAGGACCCGGAAAAAGCTGAGAGGTCTTCTTGCTCAAACTCCCTTCACGGGCTCCAGGAGCTCAGACGCTGGAGCAAGCTATCAGCCCTCTGTGCCTCCATTTTCCTGTCTGTAAAATGGGAGTAGGGATGGTGCTTATCCGAAAGGGTTGTTGGGAGAATTAAGTGAATCGATGAATGGAAAACGCACGGGGCACATAGGGAGGCCGAACACCTGTTAGCTGTGGCTATTGTCGTCACTGTTATTTAGGGACTCTGGCAAGGTCCTCACCTGATGGCTTTCAGGGACATGAAACCATCGAGTAAGAGGCAGCCAATTCATGCTCTAAGGTCTCGCCCTTGGGCCTGTGCAAAACACAACCGCGCCCTTCCAAAAGCACAGGTGTTTGTCGTCAGCCCCGCTCTTCCTGCTACACATCCTCGACTCCAAGAAGACCACCCTCACTTCCTTCAAGAGTTCCCCAAAGCAAATTTACTCACGTCCCTTTGCTGCCCTTGTCCCCGTCTCCTCGTTACTTGCCAATTTAAAATTTTTTTAAATATATTTTTACTGATTTCAGAGAGGAAGCGAAGAAAGAGACATAGAAGCATCAATGTTGAGAGAGAATCATTGATCGCCTGCCTCCTGCACACCCCCTACTGGGAATCAGGCCTGCAACCCAGGCATGTGCCCTTGACCAGAATCAAACCTGGGACCCTTCAGTCCCCAGGCCAACGCTCTATCCACTGAGCCAAACATGCCAGTTTGTTACTCTGTCTCCAAACAACAGAACACAAGGTTCCAGGGTGAAAGCAAATGTCCGGAGGACATCTGGCAACATCTGGAGACACCTTTCATTGTCCCAGTTTCGGGGGAGGCGCACCACAGGCACACTGTGGGTAGAAGCCGGGGTGCTGCTGAACATCTGGCTGCACATGACACCTCCCCCAACACAGATGCCATCACGTGCCGAAGCTCAGAAACCCTCCACTAGAGTGACAGCGATAATCACCTCAGAAAGCAGCAACCGTGACTTTGGCACAAGCAGACACCCTGACAGACAGCACACCATGGAATACAACGAACCTAGAAGGGGATTTTGATGGTTTTTCAAATGCAGGGACCAGGTCTCAGGGATGCGAGGGTGCCCAAGACAAAAGAACCAGCTGCAGACCCAACCTGTCTGAGGCCAAAGTCATCCTCCCGGACCAGGGTGCCTCTCGCATGGGGAAGGTGAAGACATGAGGCCTTTCTTGGAAGGTCCCAGCCAGGGAGAGCCACCATGAGCGATGCTCCCAGGAGGAGACAGCTGAGCACTGTGGACAGGGTGGACCAGGTGTCTAACACAGGGCATCCCAAGGGGCCACACTGCTCATCTCTGGGGGCCGCGAGAGCCATCTCCGGCTTCATTGGAGAGCCAGTGTCGACCCTTCTTGTCCTCACTTGGCTTCCATAATGAATGATCTTTGACTCAACTCTGCACTTGACCATGGAGATGGGTTGGGATCTGCACACAGCCTGGGAATCAGGAGTGACTGGAGGCTGCATGTGCTAACGGATTTGTATGAATGTGGCATTCCTCTACTTGCACAGGATACCGGGCATGGTGATATTCCTGAAGACAGCACAAGGAGAAAACACTAGTGACCTGGAGTCAACCCCTCCCTGCCTTTGAACCTGGGTTTGCCCCCTGTAATGTGATCTGTGGGATACTCCCCTCCTCTCTAGGTGCCACGGGTTATCCCTGCAAAGAAGGCTCTGCGCCTGTGGCTTTGGGAACCCTAAGTTTCTCGTTTCCAGTTCAAAAACAAACAGGCATCTGAGTTCAAACAGAGGCACGGCCCACAGGGAACGCTCACTCAACAGCAAGAAGCTGCTCCGAGGATGGCCCCAGTAAGCTGAATGTGAAGGCACGAGAACCTTACCAAGGACTTAGCCTTAAAATACACAGCTTGGCCAGTGAGAGGAAAATGCTGAAGGCGTAATGTGGCCGAGGCTTAGCAAACCCAAAATATCAGCCTCCTAGCCAAACCCTCAGCCCCCGCTCTCCACCCTACACCCCGCACAGGGTCCAAGGGAGACAGGATCTCCATCTGCTTCCAGTTGGAGGTGTGGGGGTCCCAGAGTGTCTGGGAAGGATGCCGATAAGCCCTGGGTTATACCTAGTGTCCTGGCATAATTATGAACAGCACCCATCTCCTTCTCAAGAATTACAGTTTGCAAGATAAATTATGTGGTCACTCTACCCAGAAGGGTTTAGTGCAACAGAATATGCAACATGGAAACCAAGGTTTTCAGCTTCACAACTTGTTAACCATATACACACACATATGAGAGAGAGAGAGAGAGAGAGAGAGAGAGAGAGAGAGAGGACCCGAAATCAACACAGGACTGAGCCCGCTCCAAGTTGGACAGAACTGCCTACAACCTGCAAACTCCTTAGTGCCGCTTTCACAGCCTCTATTTCTGGCTGTGATTGGCTTTTCAAATTTCTTCTATGACTCTCCTTTTCTCAACCCCATGCAAACACGCAAACACACACACATACACACACACACACACACATGACGCTATGTCTTTTTCTGAACAGGTAAGCAAAGGGATGATTGGCGAGCACCCAGAGCGATGCCAGGGAAGCACGGTGCCCTGGGAAGCACCCTGTGAGCTTTCAGAAGTTCTTGTAAATGTCACTCCCTTCTTAACAGGCTCCCTGGCCTGGGATACCAGTACGATTCAGTGGATAAGAGGAACCCATCCGCAAGCTAAACACACGACAAAGTAGGTCATGTTCTCCTTATGGGCACGTGTGAAATTGCAAGGATGCGAGGTTCATTTGCTAATGAACCAAAGCAAGCCCACCAGCAGGCCTCTCCTGGGCTCGTGCTCCGTAACTAATTAGCACTCGGGCAAGCAAGCGGGTGGTGGGCTGGCCTGGTCCGTGAGAGAAAGGTAACCTTGAATGACAATGAAGCGAGGAGGCACAGGCTCCGGGGAGACTGGGCGGTGGGCCTCATAGAGTGGGCATCAGCAGAGCGGCTACACCTGTGAATTCTGTCTCCTGAGTCCAGTGTAAGGGCCCAGCAGGAGATGCAGGGGGGAGACAGAGGGGTGTTTGTTCTCATGAGGCCAATGCCAGCCTGCAGGAATGAGGTGACTCCAAGTAAGCCTGGCCAAGTGAGGGCCGTGTGCATCCTCAAAGCCCAGAGTAAGGGATGAGAGGGCCTCACCCTGCGGTTAGCTGGTCAGGTCTGACGTGCGCTAGAAGACCCAGAGGCCAGCACGCAGAGAAGAGAGGCTTCCTGGAGAAGAGAGAGCAAGGTGAAGGCCTGGTATGATCTGCTGCAGGACAGCGGGAGCACCCAGGGGCAGCAGCTCCATGTCCAGGAGGATTGGAACCGCCTGAGCCAGGCACCCTCTGTCATGGCCAACCTTGATAGAGGGTGAGTTCCCTGTCCCTGGGGGCATGCAAGCACAAGAAGGGGGACCACCATCTGCAAGTAGTTGGGGGCAGGAGGATTCAAGCAGTCTATGAGAACAATGAGACAGCTCATTTTCAGGGTTGGTTCCCATCAGGGCCTGCCACCGAGAGGCTTCTGGGAAATGTTTCTGGAACATGGATTACATGGGTGATCAAGCTACTGAACCAGGGACCCAGCACCTCCCAGGCCAGGACCACGATCAGACTGGCAAGCTGTGTCCTCCCCTAGCGACCTCCTCAGCTCTCGGAGCTGCTGTGGACATGGCGGGGAAGGAGAACGGTATGCTGGGCAGAGCAGATGAATGGGTGTGGGTTTGGAAGACAAGTTCGTGCACCGTGGCAAGGCCAGGGTTGTTTTTAATTCTCAGCCCCAGAATGGAAGTCTCGTGGCGCGTGTATCATTCTCATCATAACAATTCTGACAAGGAAAGGGCCCGCGAAGAATGTGGCTCCAGCCTCAGCCAGGAGAGGACATGGGAGTCTTCAAAGAGAGATAAAGTAATTCGTATTTATATGAAGTCAGCAAATTCACTTTTTGCCTCCCCGGTTCCCACAATTTAGACTGTTAAAAGGACCGTATTACAAAACAAACCACTCTACATAAAGAGAGGAAATCAATCCCAGTTTAGATCTTGTTTAAAGAAATCATTTCAAATCCCACACAAGAAAAACATACACAGGCCTGATAAATGCCCTGGAAGCCGGTGGGGCCGTCTGGGGCAGAAACGTAAACACACGCGAGCGCAGGGGGGAAGTGTGGCGGGCTCCTGCGGCCTGGGGAAGGGGCGGGCAAGGAGGGCCTGGGAGGAGGGGGACCCCGGGGCCGTGAGTCTGGTAGGGTGAGGGGAGGCAAGCATCCTGCACCCAGCACACGCCACAGCCCCATCAGGGAGACAAGGCCAGAGGGCCCTGCCCAGACACCCCAGGGCACATCTGTAACCTCAGAAGAAAGACCAAACCCGCCACCAGATCCTGGCTCTGCCCTGAGCTGCTGTGACCACCGCTTCCTCATCTGCCAAACGCAGGGCAACTCCAGCCCAGGCCTGGCCCAGAGAGTGCGTGGTCAGTGCTCAGCGGGGAAGTGTTCTTTCTCCATCCATCTCCATCCTTGGCCGCCAACCCACCTCAGCCCCACTGAACCTCCTCCGGTCCCTGAAGAGCCCAAGGTTTTGCCTTGGCACAGGCTGATCTTTTCTAGAAACGTTTGTCTTCTCACCCTAACACTTGGCTACCCAGCCATTGCTGCTCCAGGAGCCAGGGCCGAAACTCCAAGAGAGTCAGCTGTGTTCTCGGGATTCCACACCCATGTCACAGCTCTCCCCACCAGGTTGCCAAGAGCCACTCTCTTCTTAGTCTCTCCTTGGAGGCTAGGAAGTACTGGAGGACAGGGAGGAAGTTCTGTTCCTTAGTGCATCCTCTGAGTTTATCACAGAGACAGGTAGAGCGGGCAAGGAGGAAGGGAGGGACAACAGGCAAAGGGTCTGATTACTAGAGGCAAGATCAAGGAGGACAAACAGAATGGAGACTAAAGTGGGCCTTTAGGAAGATGCCACCAAACTGGCTTCTCTTGTATCCAGTTGTCTCAGTGTTGTTCTCAAACACACCAAATTTAGCAGCAGCCATCCCGTGCTGCTCACACCACAGCACGGGGAAGTGAGGACCTGGTGCACAGGACAGACGGTGTGAAGACGCACAGTTAGGTTTCTGTTAAAAAGCCCCGATAATATCTCCACTGCAGGATGGGTTGCTCTTGCTTCTGCAAGTTCCCTCTGTTACTAGAAATTTCTACTTCTCCAACTTTCAGCCAGGCGTGCAGCTCTGGGAGATTGATGTGCTGGGAAGGACTGAGAAAATTGCCTGGAATGTGCTAGACTCTCGGAATCCTTGTGGAAGGAGTAAAATGAGTGAATAAGGGGAGAGACCTCCGCAGGCTAAGTTCCAGACCCCTCTCCTTACACCCCGAGCTCCTCCCACTCACATGCGTCACTTGGGAAGCTCTCTTTGCCATGTCAGCCCTCCCACCAGGCTGTAAACCCCAGAAAGACACGGGCAGTGTCTGCATGTGCCTGGCTCCCCTCTGTATCCCCAGCACAGGGCACGGTTCCAAGCTCATCGCTGGCACTCAGTAAGTATGTTAATGAATTACATACTACTAGTTCACTCATCAATGGCATCAGAAGAAGGGAGAGCGATTCTTCTGTTCAAGGTAGACCTCTGCCATTGTGAGTATAGATGTCTGAACTTGGGCCTTGACCCTGCCATTCACTACAGGACCTCTTTCTCACTTGGCAAAAAGAGGTGCTGGTGTCTGAAACCCAACCTGACACCTCCATGGCAGTTCTTATTCATCAAAATTGTTTGTTGCTTTGCTTCTCCTGTGAGACTGTGAGCTCCTCAAGGTCAAAGACCATGCTTTTCTACCCTGTATCCCAGCAACTGTGCAGCGCTAGCATCTAGGAATCCTCAACAAATGTCGATCCAACCAAAAGCTTTTCCATCTCCACGTCCTCTGGGGACCGGGCACCTCCAGATTCATTTGATTCTCTATGTGTCGGGAGCAGAGAGCAGCACTTACGTATTCAACTAAAAATCTCCGTGCCCACGGCCGTGCCTGGCCTGAGGAGAGAGGGGCAGACATTGGTTTCTCCTTAGGCAGCCCCAGCGAGGCTGAGGAGGGAGATGGCATGGAACCCAGGACGCTCTGCGTCGGAGCACAGACCCGGCAAAGCACTTCCTCTGGGCTCCAGGCCTAGGGATGATCTTATATCCTGACGGAAACTCTCCTGCCCTTGGAAATTCCAGGGAAAGACTATTTGCACTAGAAAAAAAACTTCTCTGGGCTTAGCAGGTCATTGGCCAGATTCCATGGATGACCTTGCCAGTTGCAAGTTCATGCCTGGAGTCAGTTCATGGCCATGATGACAGTGAGTCCTTCTCAAAGTCCTTCTCTCACAGGCCCAGGAGCCCAGGAGGCAGCTTTGTGGGGCTGTGCACCATGAGGATGGGACACTGGTGAAACTTTGGACCTTCCTTGATAATCCCATCCTCAGGAAAAGCCGTAGCAGAACCTCCCAGGTTCCAGGGTGGCTCCCAGACCCACGAGGAGGGCAGGCGCATGGAAGAGGGTTCTTTCTAGTTTCTCATTGATCTCATATGGTCCAGAACCTGGTCAGAACCTCAGACACCAACTGAGAGCAACTTAAACCAAAGGATGTCCGAAGCATCATATAAAGGACCGGTGACTGGGGAATGGGGCTCAGGAGGGAGGAGGCAGGATACACATGGTTCCTTCACAGCAGGTCTGCCCACCAGGGCCACCCAGTGACCTGCAACAACCCCTTTCACCCTCACCCCTCCTTCAAGAGCCACTCAGACTCGAAGGCCTGGGAGACAGTGGCTAATTGGCGGTTCCCTCTGTACTGGGGCAGGGAAGCTCCAGCCCCTAAGCTTCAAAGTTGGAATGATTCTATCTGACTGTATCTTTCCACCAAGACCATACATGAAGCAACCCCCAATGGGAAACCAGCTATTACCAAGAAAGGGCAATGGGTCTGGGCAGTCAAGATCACCCACTGGCCACCAGATGCTGCTCTTTGAGGAAGTTGAGGATGGACTCCTTTGGTGGCTGGTTCAGGAGAGCCACTCAGTATTTTGCTGAAGGAATGTGCAAATAAAGAGATAAATCTATAAGATGGAGGTAACAGTGTCTCCCTCCCTCCTTTAGGCTATTGTGAGGATTAAGTGAGAGCATTTGTGAAAAGAACATGAGAGAGCGTCCAGCATAAGAAAACACTCCATAAAGGACTCGTCATAAACATTCAGTTCAGCACGTCGGCACAGAACCACCGTGGCACAGTGTGCGTACAACCTGGGCAGGAGAGGTGCACAGGAAAGGGACAATCAAGTGACATCTGAGTGAAATGGGAAGAATAAAAAGTTAGACAAAATCAAGTGGTGGTGATGACTAGGAGCCAGGAGAGCTCGATTATGCTGCTGTAAATGCACACAATTGTCTGGAGGACCATTTGGCAACATCCAGTGATGCTGAAGATGGATATACTCTGTGAGCAGAAGTCCCATTCCTAGAGAAAGAGAGAAGATAGATAGATGATAAATAGATTGATGATGGATACATATAGGTAGATAGATGACATAGACAAAGGATAGATAAACAGATGATATAGATGATAAATAGATAATTGATAGGTAGATGATAGAGAGATAGTTATTCCAAAGAAGAAGTTCATAAATTGTTTTCTTGAGACATGCCCTGGTGTGGGTACCCTCCTCCTTCTGGGAATGAGGTTGTTGATTGGTGAACCTGAACCCTAGTGAGGGCTGCTGGGCCTGCAGATATACATTCTTTGCCCCAGCTGTCAGCTCACTGGTGACATGTTCTCCCCACTCTAAACAGCTGGACCCATGAGAAAAGGGGAGGGAAAATAGCCACAGTGTCCCAGGCCCTTCCCACAGAAGGTCCCAGAATGGACACACTTTGCAAAGCCAGTTAAATGAGGACATTAACACCTTCCCTGCTTCCCTCCCAGAAGTGTTCTGAGGATCTGCTGAGATAGTCCATGTGACAGCTTTGAAAAGCATAAAGTGCTAGAGAAACATGAGTTGGGATGATAGTTAAGCCTCTACCAAGTCACACGGGTGCTCCAGCACCATTTTTTCCAGCCGCAGAAGAGAATGCAGCAGAGCCCTTCCTGAGAGAGACTGCTAACACCTTGAACATAAGGAAATCCTTCCACAACACAGCCAGCTCCAAGCTAAACAGGGAGAATTGTTTGCAAGGGGTCTCATTTCCTCCTTCCTCCTCGCTCCCTCTGGCAGAGCATTCAACCCGCACTAATTTCACTGTATAAATGGAAACTGAATCACTGCATTCCAGGCTGGAAAATGATTGGAAATGAGAGTGCGTCCAAGGTCAAGACCTAGCCACTTCCTCCCTGGACAGGAAGTGGGCTCTGCGAAGGGTTCTTGCTGGGCCCCTCGATGATAAAAGGCCTGCTTTGGCCCTGGGCTGGGGGATCTCTCGGCTGTTTTCACATCTCACTTTAAAGGAGAGAGAGAGAGGAAAAAGAAAAGCCCGGATGTCCCTCTCTAAACAGGGATGTCAGCTCAGAAAGGAGGGGTTGTGCAGCTGCCTTTCGGTGGGGGGCTGTCGACAGCCCAAGATTGTTTAAACTCTGCTGTAAACACAGGCGTAGAGTGATGGTGACTCAGGCATCGGTGCTGCACCCTCTCCAGCTCTGCACTGGGCCTCCCAAGGCCCTCAAGGCCCTACACACACAGCTGGCCATTTGGGTCTATAGAGTTGCCTGGAAGCTCAGCCTTCAGGAGGGCACAGCCACCCGGGTCCTGGGCAGCATCACCAGAGATAAAAGGTGTCCGTGTGCCTGACCGGCATGGGCATATATGCCGGTCTATGAACCAGGAGGTTCTACCCATGAACCAGGAGGTCACGATTTGATTCCTGGTCAGGGCTCATTTCCGGGTTGTGGACTCTGCATTCTTTTCTGCTGTATAACAAACAATTTTCTGCAAATGTAGCGGCGTACATAACACACTCATTTCTTACCTCACAGCTCTGTCAGATCTGAAGTGCAGGTGGGTTCATCCGCGTTCCCTGCGCAAGTCACAGGCACACCAAGCTGCCGATCAGGGAGCTGTGAAGACCTTCCAGGCTCGCCCAGGCTGCTGGCTGAGTTTGGTTCCCTACAGCGCAGGCCCGAGGCCTCAGTTTCCTTGCTGGCTGTCCATAGGGCTTCTCTCCCAGCTTTGAGAAACCTCTCTCCACTACTTGTTTCAGGTTTCCCTCCATCTTCAAAGCCAGCAAGAGCATGTCAAACCCGCCTCATGCTTCCAGTCCCGGATTCCTCTTTCCACTACCAGCCAGGGAGACCCTCAGCTCTAAGGGCTCCTGTGATTCGATTAGACCCACCTGGGCACTCTCCCTTTCGCCACATCACGTGACAGTCTCAGAACTAAGAGCAGGGATGGAGGTCATTGGGCCGTTTTCAAGTTCTGCCCACCACACGGTCCGTGTGCATTCAGTGTTGTATCCTTTCATGCCCCTCATACCAGCGTGACCAGTCCTTATCCCACCGCTTAGTTATTGCTGGAAACTCCGTGGGCCATGTCCTGATTCGTAAGTTCTGAATGATCAGTTCTTCACTATTTTGAATATAGCTCAGGCTTGTATGCATTTTTTCTTTCTGTCAAGGACACATTTTCACAAATTAATTGACTGCAGAAGATTCCCTTCACTGGCTGCATCAGAATCTCTTTGGTCATTTCTTTAACAAATAGCCACAAGGTAAGACGTATGGATTTGACTCTATAGGGATGAGAAGTCATTGGCACCAGGGAATAACGTAATTGTTCATCTTTTATAAAGGCTACTCCATCAGACGTGGGAATGGGCAACTGTTGAGAGTTGCTATAGCGTTTGGACAGGTTCAAACCTAATGAGAGGGCACGGTCCTCTTATGGCAAAGCCACGTGCAATTATAGCCAAAGGCCATGGTTGTAAGCTTGACCTTATGGTTCAAACCTGTGTTCCCACGTGGCTAAATGATATAGGCTGCGGAAGGTGCAGCAAGTAAACAAAGCTTGATTGGGTGCATGTGGTTGAGTAGATTCAAAACCCTAGAGAACATTGTAAACCTCTTGACCACGCCCTTTCTTTGCCTTGTGGAATCTGGCTATAAAGACTCACTTAGCTTGCAGGCTGTGGTGCTGTCTCTCCATCAGCATCCCACCTAGCCCCAGCTTTATCTTCTTGTCTGTCTTTTCTAAATCCTTCACCGCCACCCCCTTCAGGTTCACCCATGACCATGCTGATACAGCACAGGAGACAGAAGAAAGACCAGGCAGCATCATGAGAGAAATTGGGGGGCCCTGCAGAGAATCCAGGTAAGAGAAGCGTGAGCCAGCTCACATCTTCACTGAGACCCTCACACATTCAGCCACTCACTTATCTAGCAAACAAACACTGAGCACCTACTGTGTGCCATGCATTGTTCTGGGACCTGAGGATATGGAGAAATAGGGCACTCTCTCTGTCCCTAAGGAACTCACCATCTAATAAGAGAAGCTGGCGCATAGTCCAAAGCCAAGTTCTAAGACCCCAGCCTGTGTGGCTCAGTGGTTGAGTGCCAACCTATGAACTAGAAGGTCACCATTTTATTCTGGGTCAGGGCACATGCCCAAGTTGCCGGCTCGATCCCCAGTGTGGGGCATGCAGGAGGCAGCCGATCAATGATTCTCTCTCATCTCTTTCTATCTCTCTCTCCCTCTCCCTTCCTCTCTGAAGTAAAATATGTATATATTTTAAAAACAAGATTCTGTGGTTTTTTAAAAAAACAAAGCCAAGTTCTAGGTCCTCCAATGGGCCTTTGTACAGGATCCAGCAAGGGGTGGCAATTCTTGCAGGGCAGAAAGATGACATAGTGGAGATGAGAAAAGAAAAGTCTTAAAAGGTAAGAGTTAGGGGTTGAACTGTGTGTCCCCCTGTCTCCAAACTCATAGATCGGAGTCCTAACCCCCCCAACCTCGGAATGTGACTGAATTGGAGAGAAAATCTTTACAGAGGAGCACCGGTTAAAACGAGACGATTAGGGTGAGCCCTAATCCAATATGACAGGTGTCCTTGTAAAGAGGGTAGACTTGGACACAGCGCCTGTTGAAGCCACTGGGTTTGTGGAGCTGTGTCATGGTAGCCCCGGGAAAGCAATGCAGTACATTGGCCCAGGGAAAGGCTTTTCCAGGAAATGTCACAGCAGAAAGCAGGCTGACAAATTGGGGGCCCAAGGCGTGGATGAGAGGTAGGAGCTGAGATGCAGAGGCAGACAGGGGCTGAGTCACGAAGGGACCCGCTTGCTGCACTAAGGATGTCAGGCTGCATCCGAAGGCAATGGAGATTCAAGGAAGGCTTTGGAGCAGGTAAATGCATAGGGCTCAGTCAACCTCGGTGTGATGAGCTGGAGGGGCATTTAAGACGATGCCCAGATTTTTGCTTCTACATTATTCTAAGCTCCTTCAGTTTCCAGAGGAGGAAAATGCAGCCCATTCACCAACGTGAGTGAGCAGGCAGTTTAGCGCCTTTGTGGTCAGGGGCAGCGGCTGCTGTGGGGTCAGTGGGATTTCAGGCTGCCTCCTCTGATAACCACAGTTGCCATCCCTGTCCAGAGAGAGGACGCTAAGACCAGCATGAGCGTATGTCCTCCACACCCCTTGAGAAGAAAAAAAAACCAGTTGAGTGTTTCCATAATCACAACTGCCTTGGGAGCTGCCAGGAAATTCCAGCAGGAAACTCCCGTTTGGAAGTGTTTTGTTTTGATTAGAACATGTTTATTTCCCTCTGAGGATGCGCTTTGGCACCAGGGCTGGGCCTGGCACTTGTGCCTGACAGAGGCTCCAGGGGGGCATTGCCACCCCCTGATGGCAGGAGGCATGGCCAGAGGGCTGCTGGCAGCACTAAAGGGCACCTGGCCAGGGCACAGCCAGCAAGTGGGGGGCTGAGGTCCCAGGAGCCCCCCAGGGCCAACATCTGGAGAGGCCTCCTCGGGGAACCAGGATCGGCCACTTCAAGAAGCACCAGATGCCTCTGAATTTGGCCTGAGATTCCTAAAGGCCCGATGAGCTCAGTTCCGGAACCTCTGTTCCAAATGGCCACTTGGGTTGATATTTACTTTAGTGCAGAGAGCCAGGAGGAGATGAATCAGCCCAGCCCTTTGTTTAGGAAGCTCATGCTCAAACTCTTCCCATACCCCCAACCCCCCTTGGTTTCCAGGCATCAGGGAGGCCATGTCCAGGGTCAGAACAGGGATCAAAAGGCAAGACCTAATTCAGCAGTATCCTCATCACCCCCTCTTTCCAGCCGCCCTGGGGAAACCAAATGAAACGTCTGCTCCTGCCCACCACCCATTCTACCTCAGGGCCTTGGGACCGAGGATGTCCCGCGGGTACCCCACCACAGGTATGTGGCACATGGGCTTGGGAGAGCAGTGACTGCCAGTCCCCTCCCAGGACTGGCCCGGGGCCCCCACACTCTCTTCTGCCCTGGTCGTGAGCAGAGCCTGGCCTCCCAGAGGCTCAGGCAGCTTTGCTAGGTACGAGGGCAGAGTGAATCCCTATTGCACAGACAACTAAAGGAGGGAGCTTGCCCAGGTCACAGGGAGCAAGTACAGAGCGAGGTCTCACTGGAGGCCTCCTTGAGGACAGTCGCAGTCCTCATTCAAGGACACCCCTCTGCCTTCCAGGGAGGAGAGGAGTCGCACCGAGGGAGCTTGTCCTTGACACGGCTGTGGGGAGGGGACAGGGAGATTGTCAGAAAACATCTGTTTTCCATTGGCCGTGCAGATAGCTACATCAATGCCTAAGTAAATATCTGTCTCATTGAATGGAGCTCATTAAAAGGCAATGAACACTTTAGCGACTTCATTTATCAACGTAATACTATCTTGTGCTGCTTCTTGCTTCATAGTTTATTGAACTTCTCATGCCCTGTGCCTCTTGAGTCCATTCAGTTGAACCCGTTTCAGTGAGGTTCATTCCGTACCAGGCTCTGGCCCGGGAGCTGGAGAAACAGAGGAAATGCAGGGGAAACGGCCAGCACAGGCTCTCATCTTTGGAAAGAATAAAAGTGAAAGCTCGCCAATAGTTCCTGTTCCCTGCCAGGCAAAATGCAAACTCCTCAGCATGGCATCCAGGGTCTGTGATTTGATATTCCTCCTTCCCAAAATTTTTAATCCACTTTTCCTAAGGATCAGGGGCCTCCTACGCATCCCTATGCCTTTTCTCCTACATCTCAACCACATGGAGCCGCTTGTTCCATGTCTAGCCCTGCATCAGTGCCTACCCCCTCTTCAAGGTCACCTCCTCCTTGAAGCCTACCCTGATCTTCCCTTCTGCTGAGCCTCCTGCTGGACTCCATCACATTTTGTGCATCTTTACAGAATGGCACTTATTTTTGCTGAACTGCAATATTCTATTTATATGTCTGTCTCTACACACGCGTCTCTAGGCAGGAGGGTTTCATTTATTTAAATGCCCTTGCCCTATGGTGGGTGAATATGTGAGAAATGAATCAGGAGTAATCATACTCCATTGTTAGTATGTGAAACCATAAATGAATTGCTGAAAGAAGGAGTAGAGGGGTAATTTAATGTAATAAGGAATGATACCTTGTGTTACTTAATTTCGAAGTGCTCCATGCTGGGAAGGGCTCCTCCTGCCTGTGTTAAGGTTTCCCCTCTGAAGAGGAGGGGGGACACCTCGTAGATGGGGCCGAAATCTGGACACTGACAACACCAAATGCTGGTGAGGAGGGGAGCAGCAGGCACGCTCATTCATTGCTGCTAGGGGTGCATGGCTCTCTACACGGTCCACCCACTGTCCAAACTTCAGAAGACGGATTCGTGGTTTCTTACAAAACTAAGTACACACTCACCATTTGATCCGGCAGTTGTGCCCCTTGGTACTCACCCAAAGGAGCTGAGCACTTACGTCCCCGTGAAAACCTTCACATAGATGTTTAGAGCAGCTTCATTCATAGTTGCCAAAACTTGGAAGCAACCAGGATGTCCTCCAGTAGGTAAATGAATATATAAACTGTGGTCCGCTCAGAAAATGGGATATTATTCAGGGCTAAAAAGAAAGAAGCTATCAAGCCATAAAGATACATGGAGGACATGGGAATGCGTCTTGCTAAGCCACAGCGCCAATCTGGAAGGGCTACACACTGTACGATTCCAACTCTATGACATTCTGGAAAACGCGAAACTGTGGAGACAGCACAAAGACGGGCGGTGGCCAGAGGGCTGGAGGAGGAAGGGAGGAAGAGTTGGAGCCCAGAAGAGTGTTCAGGGCAGCGAAATTACTCTGTGTGATGCTCTCATGATAAAGACATGTCTTCATGCATTTGTCCAAACCCATCGCCTGTACCCCACCAAGAGTGAGCCTGATGTACACTGTGACAAGGAGGTGCCAGTGTAGGTTTATCGGCTGTAAGAAATGCACCGCCCTGGGGGAGGCGGTTGGTAATGAGGGAGGCTGTGCCTGTGTGGGGGGCAGGAGTATATGGCAAATCTTGGCCACTAGTAAATTTTTTTCTGTTAACTTAAAACTCCTCTCAAAAATTGTCTTTTGAAAACAAGAGAAGCGAGCCCTAGCTGCTTTGGCTCAGTGGACAGAGCATCAGCCTGCAGATGGGAGAGTCCCAGGTTCGATCCTGGTCAAGGGCACATACCTCAGTTGCAAGCTCCATCCCCAGTGGGGGCTGTGCAGGAGGCAGCCAATCGATGATGTCCCTCTCTCATCGATGTTTCTATCTCTCTATCCCTCTCTCTAAAAAATATCAATAAAAACACATTTAAAACAAAAACAAAAAAAACAGAAGAGGCGAGGGGACGCTTGCCCGGGGGTGGGGCTCGTTGGGGCTGCGGCCGGCTCTGCAGCTGCAGCTAATGCTCTCCATGTGCGCGTGCTGGGCGGCCCGGCGAGCCACTTCATTACTCTGTGCTTAAGGAAATGCCTCCCAGCTCCGCACTTGCCTTTTTAAATTTCACAACCACTAAATTCACTCCCGGTGTGTGTTTGTAAGAGTGAAGGAGACTGGTGTGAGGGATCTGCCGCAGAGACCTTTCCATGCGGCCAGGAGGCCCACGCGGCGACCCAGGCCGCTGCTCTCCAAGGCCCCCCCGCTCCCCCAGCAGCAGCAGCCGAGATGGGGTGAGAGAGGTTCCTTCCACAATGAAAGTCCGAGTCCTTGGATAGGCGACAGGGACGTAGGAGCGCTCCTCTAGGGACCAAGTCTACGTGGATCTAAATTCTAACGTTGCCACTTGGGAGCTGGGCCCTCTGGCTTCTCCCCAGGGAGTTCTTAGGCAGCCTTGTCTTCTGTTTTGCTACCCGCCCAGCACACAGCGCGCATGCAGTAAGGCCCGCGGATGGAGATGATGAGCAAGTGGACTGTCAGGAACTCCCAGGCCCCGTTGCAATGAAAAGTGTGATGCTCCCCCACATGGGAGGGCTGCTCCCTAAGGAGTTGGGGTTCCAGCCTAACGCTGCTGCCCGGTTATGTAGGACGGGTCACCAGCTTCCCTGGCCCTCTGTCAATGCCATGGGTGCCCTTAATGTGCTCCAAGGCAGGGCATGAAGGTGATTCAAAATGCTGGGAGCAGAAGGGACGGACCTGGCACTGCGAACTCTGGGTTCAGGGAGGTGGCGTTTTGGGGGCGAAGTCCCATCTCCTAAAACCAGGCCACATGGCTGTCCCTGCTCTCAACACCGCACCCCAGCCTGAGCCTCCTTCCCCTGTGCCAAGTGCCAACGAGGGCAGGTGGTCTGTCAGCTTCCCTGTGTATGACTCGGTGACCTCATGCAGCCTCACATGACAGCAACCAGGCTGACTGGGCCACTGGGGTGCTCCCTCCGGGTCCCAGGGCAGTCAGGGTGGGCTGAGCTTGGACTCCAAAGCTGGGGGTGTTCCATGAGGTCCCCTCCGGGTGCGGCAGATCCAGGCTTGTGGAAAGAGGGGAGGCTGGCTGTAGACTGGAGCCCTCGTTTCTGCTCTGACCTCAAGCTCCTCGAGGACAAGAGCTGGTGTTTGCCAAGCTCTCCTCCCGGCCCCTCCCCTGTTCCGGGCAGGCGCAGAGAGAGCAGTGGCGCCCACTTCCCAAGCAGTCGGCATTTGCTAAGCAACCAGGAGCTATTGGGCTGCGTCTCTCTGCTCTCTCTGGTTGCTATGGAAGCTGTTCTAGAAAAAGCTTCCCTGCCAACAATCAAGCCTTTCTTGTCAGAGTCTGGCTCAGGGCACCTTGCCTTTCAGCAGGGTAGGCAGAGGGGCAGAGGTCGCTGGGAACCCAGCTCATCACACCCGTGCAGCAGTGTCAGCCCAGCCAGACTCACACTTGTCCCAGGCCCTCACACCTGATGCATTTGCCCTGCCCCAAGGAGATCCCGTCTCTTTGACTCTCTGACCCCCTCTCCTTTGCCCTGGGCTCTGGATCCGAAGGTGCCAAATCCTCTCCACGGCAGGGGCGGGAAGATGAAGTTCCTTGTTCTCCTGCTAAGGTGGGCCGTCTCCTAGCAACACGCAGCGCATTGTTGTGCTCAGGGAGCGTCTGTCTCCTCTGTCCCTGTTACTAAGGATACCCCTCTGCCGTCAGTTCATGAAGGCCAGGGCCCCAGGATGGGGAGGGGCATGCACCTGGCGGGAGGAACACGTAGGGGTTCAGCAGGCCCTGCGCCTTAGGTGTCCTGGAAGGCAGCTTCTCCTTCCTCAAGAAGAAAGTGAATATTTGATACCAAAGGGACCGGGTATTCCACGAAGCACCAGCCTTGAAGTTGGAAACAGTAGGGTGGTGGGTGGGGGCGGGAAAGGGGGTTAGTCATCCAGGGTTTCAGGGGGCACCTGCCCTGGGGTGAGGAGCCCCACCACCCGCTGGCTCTGGGATCTGAGCTCCCAACTCGGGTCCACGGGGCTGTTACCCTCCTATGGCTGTGAGGGTAACACTGAGTGATGCCCAGCCCACAGGAGGTAGTCTGTCTGCGCTGGTGCCCATCTCCGTGTGAGCTCTTTACTCCGGGTTGCCTGCAGTGTGGCACGTGAGGCAATGGGGGGCGGGGCTGTACAGGAGCCTGTTGGCTTTAGCTGCTCCCTAGGAGGGGGTGCTCCAGGGCGGCCCAGAACTCACAGGGACTTCTTCCCGACTGCGCCCTCAGCACTGAAGGGGCCTGGGGCTAAGTTATGTCAAAGAAGTATTTGTGGGATGGATGACTGTCATCTCCACACCCAGCTCAGGACCACGTACACTCTGTGGGCCCAGGCCCAGGTCCCTGAGGAAAAGACCCCTGTTATAAAGGGTGACATTTTTCAAACGTTCCTATTTCTGAATGCAGCGCAGCTCAAGTGAATGGAGCCACAAATTGGAAATAAAGAATAAAGGGCCGAGAGAGACAGAGCAGAAAGGCATGGACTCCCTGGGGAGGGACTTGTGGTGCCCACCAGCACCCAGGACAGAAGTCAATGCATTTGCATCAGGAACTCCATGCATCACACCCATTCCCTCCTCAGTCCACTGTGCTTTGGGCCGAAGTACCTACCTGCTGAGGATGGATCTCCTCAAAAGAAGAATCAGAATTACTATGTGAGAGAAGTAAAAAAACACGCTGGGTGCTTTCATATTTGAGTCATGCAAAGACTTTGTCCCTTGTCAGCTTAGATGAGCTGAGACTACGTTTCCCAGAATTCTCTTCCCTAGGGTGGGATACAGGAGAATTTTAGGGAGATCTGGAAGGTTGATGTGAAACCCCAACCATTTTGCTGTGCTCTGAAGGTGGGCGGCAGGGGGGGCGGGTAGGGCCCGTCTCTATCTTGGCTCCCACGTGTTGTCACTGATCTGCATGGCCCCCTTGCCGGCCTGGGGTTCCAGCTCCTGCTCTTTTAGTCTCTGCAAATTCTGGGCCAGGTGCATAACAGCTGTGCGCTGAAGAACCACTTACCTTGCAAGGCCACCTGCATCACCAAAGAGGGAGCAGGAGGGTCAGACACAGCCCCGTTTTCCTTGTCGGTTCCAGTTTGGCCTCGCTCCCTCCTACTTCACGTGCATTCCTCCTGGCCCTGCTGAGGTCAAGTCCAGCCTTACATAGACTAATTGACCAGCTCCCATGGTTACATAAAGTCTAATTGCTCTTTTTTTAAGTCTATCTTCTGTATCACTTACTGTGGTTCTACTTGTGTAAGGCACTCCTAACTGTTATAGTTAGTACAGTGCAAAGGTTAGGAAGGTGACTTCTGGAAGCACACATCCTGAGTCTAAATCTAAGCTATTGCCTCGTCAGCGTGGTTCAGTGGTTGAGTGTCAACCTATGAACCAGGAGGTCACGGTTAGATTCCCAGTCAGGGCACATGCTCAGGTTGTGGGCTCAATCTCCAGTGTGGGGCATGCAGGAGGCAGTCAATTGATGATTATCTCTCATCATTGATATTCTATCTCCCCCTCTCCCTTCCTCTTTGAAATCAATAAAAACATATTTTTTAAATCCAAGCTATGCTATATCACTTGGTAGCTGCTGATCTATAAGCTTCCCACTACTTGGCTCAGTTTCCTCATCAGTAAAATGGGAATAAGTACCTACCTCCTAAAGTGGTTGTGAGGTTTAAATGACTCAGATGTCTAAGCCACCTACTATTCATCACCACAATAAGCATTATTATTACTATCATCCCAGATTGTCTTTGAAATCAATAGTGAGACAGGTATCTTGTTGTATTCAGAATTCAGGAAACGGGACTCAGAAGGGCTAAGTGACTTGCCCAGGTCATTCAGATGGGAAGTGACAGAGCTGGGGTGTGATCCAGGCCAGTTTGCGTTCCAACTGCACTAGGCAGGGAAAAGTTCCCCCTTCCATCTCCTATCCCCAATTCTTATGGGAAGGTGTCTCTTTGGAGAGCCCCCAAGCCTCCTGTTTCATGATGACTATTAATCATATTAATTAAGAATGCAAGTAATCACCACCTCAGACCTCTTTAGATGGATTCAAAGATCTGGCAGAAGAAATAATTTCCCCCCAGAATTCTTTTTTAGACACAGTACAACTTTATATAATTTGGAATTTCTGTTAATCCACATGCACTTATTCAGTACTACGGTCTCTCCAGTGCTGCGCTAAACGCTGTGAGAGGAATCAGCTTCTGTAGTGGCGTGGGAAACCTACTGGATTTGAATTTGGAAGATCAGCATCTGCCACCTCACTCTGCAGTTTCCTTTCTGGAAAAAAAAAGGGGGGGGGGAGCGTTGGGTAAAGAGTCCTGCTTCTGAATTGGTTGTTGCAGTGGATTAAATGGTGGCTCCGAAAAGATGTGCTCACGTCATACCTAGACCTTGTGAATGTGAATCTATTTGGAAAAAGAGCCTTTGCAGGTGTAATTAGAAGTCTGCTTGACCAAGAGAAACCGTCCTTCCCACATGCAGCCCCTCAGGATGCTCATTCTTGAAACCCAGCCGCCACGCTGTGAGGAAGCCCAATCTGCTCCTCGGACAGGCACAGGTGCACAGGAAGCAGCCATCAGCCCCAACCTGCCAACATGGGGATGATCCCTCTTGAGAAGGATTCTTCAGACCCGGTGAACCACCCCAGGTGAGAAGTTGCAACAGAGACCATATAGTCCACAAAGCCCAATATATTTACAGAAAAAGTGTGTTGACACCTGATTTGGGTAATTGCCCCAAGAATGGCAAAGGGGGCAAAGAGCCAGTATGGTACCTGTGCTCAGGATTCACTGGCCCAAATTAATGGTTCCCTTCACACTCCCCCACCCTAACCCACCCCCTACTCCCCACCCCTAGCCACCGCAAAGGAGCCAGGAAGCAATATTTACCACTCGCCCACAAGGAGTGGTAGGTGGAAACAATTGGCACAGTATGACAACCACTCGGGGACATGGCTGGAAGCAAGTCAGAGTTAAATGGAGCTAAAGTGTGTGAGGTGTGGACATTATGCCAAGAGGAATGAAGCATTGTCGGAGCTTTTTGGATGAGGAAGGGATGAGTCCGTGAAGTATATTGTTACCGCAGCAGCTGGAAAAATTGATGGGAGCAGCCAGGACCAGCACACAGGATGCCAGGGAAGAACCACGAAGTAGAAATTCACAGGCCGTCCCATAGGGGCTGCGGCACTGCCCTAACCGGGTGGCAGGGAGCCCACCCCAAGGCAGCTGGACAATGACAGCAAACATCCATACCAACCCACTCCATGAGCCGGGCATGGTGCCACCCCTTTGCCTGTAGTTGCACACTTTAGCCTCCCAACAAACCCATGAGTTGGGTGCTATTTTATCCCCATTTTCCATATGAGAAAACTGAGGTTCAGAGGGATCCGTGACCTGTCCAAGGTGACACAGTGACTGAGCCGTGGGGCACAAATTCAAGGCCAAGTGTCTGGCCGCTGGGGAAGGGCGGGGGATGGGGGGGCGGCGGAGGTTGTGCACCCCAGTGAAGTGCATTGGCTGCCGTCGCAGCGTATCGATCGCAGGCCTGGCAGTCCTGGTCCCCCCACCCGGGCTCTCCTGCCTCTACCGAAAACATTTATGGATTATGTGGACGGTTGCCTTTTACTCTCCAAAACACATTAAGTGATTTTGTCTGGAAATGTTTTACAAGCCCCAATTATGCCTCCGACATTCCCTGCCCGGTGCGGCCCAGGTCCCAGCCAGGACTGTAAAAGAGCCTTTTCTTCTTTCTCAAGCTCTTAACTCTCGGCCCCTGGAGAGGGCGGGTCCTCCGAGGCCGGCAACGCGCGGCTCCTGTTCTGGCCCACGGGGAGGTTTTAGACGGACCGTCATGTCTCAGCTCCGCGCCCCCTCCTTTCACGAGACTCTTTAATTAGGTTCAGAAACATGTTTATGATCCGGAGAACCAGCCCGTGTTATATTAGGCAAGTTCAAAGCGCCATTTCCCCCAACAAGTCTCAGAACATTTCAGTAAAGGCGGAGGCCTGGCGTCCAGCCAGCTCTGAGCCAAATCAGACTGTGGGCAAACAGCGCCTCCAGCACCCTGCTCCAGGCGGATCGCGGCTGGCAGGGCCCTGGGTTTTCATCCCCGCCCCTCTCTGCCGCCCGATGACCTTGAGCACCCAACTTAACCTCTCTGAGCCTGGGAATTCTGATTTTTGGAAGACAGACTTAGTTAGGACTTAGAATGGGAGGAACCACGGCTATGTGAGGACGACAAGGCATGTAAGGGGAGCTGCTCTCACTCTTCTCTGCTGGGCCTGTTTCAGAGCCTCAGGGGCCTGAAAGGATCATGGTCTCAGGAAAGGTCAGCGACCCTCATGACCGGGAGACCGGAACCTTCTCCCAGGAGGCTGAACCCTGTGCTCTGTCCGGGGAGGTGCTCTCAAGCCCAGGGGCCTGGATCCAGGCGTTTCTGCAGCCGCAGAGCAGCCCACAAGCAGCAATATCCTCCCCCCACAGGGGTGGCACTGTAGTCTGTGTGTTCCCCGCACGGGTGGCACTGTGGTTGGTCTGCGTGTTCCTGTACGGGTGGCACTGGGGCTTCTCAGCCGCCAGCTCTGGAGAGTGAGTGCGGTACACTGGGGAGTTCCCCGGAGCCTTCTTCTTGAACCTGCCTTGTCTCTCAGGCAAACATGTCCCGTTGTGCGCGTCTTTCCCGGGAGCTTCTTTCCCCTTTGTCCGTCTGGTTGGTTTCTCATAACAGCTTTAATGAGATGTGATGCGTGCGCCATACCCTTCGCCCAGTGGAGTCTACGATTCCGTGGGTTTAGCACAGCCAGGGCGTCCTGCAACCACCCTGCAATCGATTTCCGAGCACTTTCATCATCCCCAAACAGAAGCCACGGCCTGTTAACAGTCGCCCCCCGTGGCTCCCCCAGCCCCCCAGCCTGTGCAACCGCTCATCTGTGTTCTGCCTCTTCGTGTGGATTCGCCCATTCTGATCGCTTCCTGTGAATGGGAGCGTGCAGTGTGCGGCCTTCTGCATCTGGCTTCTCTCACCGAGCCTAATGTGTCCGGGGTCACCCACAGCAGCACACACCGGCCGCTGCTCCCCCAGCCTCTGCTCTGGGTGGGGCCTCGGCCCCGGGCCTCTCATTGTCAATACCCCTCCCTCTGGAATGCGCGGCTCCGGGGAGCAGTCCCACCACTAGGCATCTTGGGGGGGGGGGGGAGAGGAGGATCGCGTGTGCGGCCCCCTAGGCCCACTGCCTCCTGCCCCAGGAAATACATTTCTCAGTTCTTTCCACAATTTGAAAGGTTTTAAGACAAACTGACCTGCTGTTGACAGCACTAATTCCTTTCTTCCTCTCTGGCGCTCCTGTCTCTTCTCTCTTTTTTTCCCCACGAAGGAATTTTTTTGATGTTGTGTGTATGGGTTTTTCCCTGCCTCCAGCTGTCACTTTGGTATGGGGATTGATGGGAAGTAGCACTTACTGGCTCCCACTCTGCGCCGATGGCCTTGTGTGCAGGGTCTCCTGGACTCCTCATGGGGCCAGCGAACGAATCCCATTTTATGAGGGAAGGCACAGAGGCTCAGGGAGACCCCGGGATTCCCCAGGGTCACTCCCAGCACTTGGTGGGACCCTTGTCTGCTTGGCGTCTTCTGCCTCCCCAGGGACCAGAGACTGACCAGCTGGGGGTGGTTCTGACAATTTCTCCCAAAGCCTTGGCCGTGCCCGAGCAGTGCCTGGAACAGTTGCTATGTACACATTCGTGGGGGCCCAGAGAGAGCCCACACCGAGTGTGCCTGTCTCCACAGGAAGAGGCCACATGAAGAGATGTCCTGGTCTAAGTTCAGAGGGAGACATTTAAAGATCTCTGTCCCAGCACTTTTTACGATCATGAGTGAAATCAGCCATTGATAAGCTTAGCGTTTATCTCTACACACTCTTTTCCGGGCTCCGAAGCCTTTGATGGCTCCCCATTGCCTGCCAACACATGTCCAAACCTCTACACGGCACCAAGGCCCTCTCTGATTAGGGAAACTGCTTTTTCTGACACCGGGTCTCTGGGATGCTCTCCTCAACCCCCGTTTGCCACTTCTCAAAATCTTTCAAAACAGTAACATCAAGTGGAAATATTTGTCAACTGAGATGAAGCAAGTGGGACTCGCTGGACTATAACTTGGGGTGAAGGAGGGGCTGGGCCACTGGCTGCTCACCTAAGCCAGGCCAGGGAGCCGAACTTACACCTGTGCCTTGCAGGGCCCAGAGGGAGTCCAGGTCGGCCCGTGTGTGCACAGGCCTGGGTGCTCCACCTGCATGGAGGGAAAGAGGTGGGAGGTGCAGAGGAGGTTAACAAGCCGGACTGGGATTGGCATGTCAAATGGCCAAAGGGCAAGGGGACCCTCAGGGGAGGGAAAGAGAGAAAAGGGGGTACCTTTTGGGTCAGGGGGGTTCATACTGAATACGAGTAGCTACTGCTAGGTATGAAATCAGCCTCCACAGTCCTTTATTCTCTTCCACAGTTTCTGTAGGCTCAGATTTGAAAGCAGTGTGACTGGGCAGCTGTCGCATAATGTCATGGTCAGATGTCAGCTGGAGCTGTCGTCATCTGAAGGTGGGCCAAGGATGGGGGACACACCTCCAAAGGAGCTCTCGCCCAGGCCTGGCAGGCGGAGGCTGGCTTCGCTCGCCGGCCTCAGTTACTCCCCTTATGGGCTGCTGCTGTGTCCTTCCAGAGGGCTTGGCCCTCCTTGGAGCAGTGACCCCAGAGACCCAGGCAAGGCCTGCGATCCTCATGGCCTAGGCTCGGAGGTCACATCTCATCTCTCCATCCTATTCGTCTGATCCTGAGGCGTCAGTCCTGCTTCAGAATGAGAGGGGGTCACATGGGAACAGAGTGAGCAAGAGGCAAGCATCCTTGGGGGTCACCTTGGAGGCTAGCCACTCCCCAAAGCATTTCTGAAGCCTCTCCTATGTGCTGGGAAAGGTGCTCACCATGGGTTCAGAATCTCTGCTCTCTGACATCTCGTGAACCCTTCGTCATCTGCAGCACTGGCCGTGGACCTGTGCAGAGCAGTCACTCAATAACAAGTGCTGAGTGAATGACCGTGCCCTCCACTTCCAGCCCCTCTGTTTGTAACAAATGAGACAGCGGAGGCCCAGGGCTGTTAAGCCACTTGCCGAAGCTCACACAGCCAGCAAAGGCATGAGCGGGACACAACCCATCAGTAAACAGAGGCAGGGAGAGGCTCAGGACCAGGTCCCAGCCAGAGAGAGCACCCAGGCGGCCAGGGAAAGCACTGCGCCATCTGTGGGCATGGTTTCCTCTCCTACCTGTGTTTTCCTCTTTCTGTGCACATGGCAGCAGACTATGCCTGAGGCACAGCCCTCGGGGACTGGGGTTTCAGAGCCACAGTCTCCAGCCCCGCCAAGGAGGAAGGACAGGGGACCTCAGGGGACTCAGGGGACTGCCAAAACCCATACTGCAGTTCAGCTCTTCCTTCCCAGTGGGCCCTGGAAATCCCCATTTCCTACCCGCACCCAGCTAGCTCCTGTACTCCCCTGACCCCCAGCCTTATCTCCCTCTGCACCCCCACGCTTACCCTCCGCTCAGTCCAGGGGGCCCTTTCCTTGTGGACCAGGAGAGGGAAGCACAGAGTGTCAGACTCATGGGTTCGAATCGCAGCCCTGCCACTTTCTAGCTATAGCTTAGCCACATTAACCTCTCTGAGCTTCAATTGCATTTGATTTTAAAATAATGAACCCTTTAAGAATAAAAAAAAAAGAGTGCTGGCATTTGCAATGGGGGTTCCGCAGTGGGGAAGGATCTGAGGTCTTGTCCCACCCCCCATCTGCCGCAGGAATCACATGGTCGGTTTAAAGATTAGAAACAGCCCTAACCAGTTTGGCTCTGTGAATAGAGCACCAGCCTGTGGACTGAAGTGTCCTGGATTCAATTCCGGTCAAGGGCACATGCCCGGGTTGTGGGCTTAATCCCCAGTGTGGGATGTGCAGGAAGCAGCTGATCAATGAGTCTCTATCATCAATGGTGTTTCTATCTCTCTCTCCCTCTCCCTTCCTCTCTGAAATCGGTAAAAATAAAAAAGAAAAAGAAAAAGAAGACTAGAAACAGGGCCTGCTGCTCACAGTAACCAGGAGGCTGGCAATTTCCCGTCTTGTCCTCCCTCCACCATTCACATCTGCCCGTTCTTCAGGCCAGGTCCTCCCTCCCGGGACCCAGAGCACCAGCCTCAGCCCCTGGGACTCAGAGCGTGTCTGAGACGGCAGCTCACTACAAGACAGGAACATGGCTCTGCCACGTGTGTATTTTCTATGGTTTTTCATAGCAGACGATGCCCTTCACAGACCTTGCAGGTGTCAAAGTCAGCATTTGACCAAAAGGTTTTTCTGTCATTCGATTCTGCCAGCCCCCATGGAGGCTCTGGACACAGCCTGTTGATGGAGGGAACGAATGAGTGAGCAAAGGCACCTTTAGCATCCATAGGAGCCCCTGACGGGCTGGCCTCGGGCTGGGAGTGGGGAGAGGGCCAGAGTCAGGCCCGTTGGTGGTCTCCGTGTTGACTGAGAAGAACCAGCCTCTGCCCTCTCCTCTGCCCTTCCTCTGTCCCCCCTCATTCCCTGTCCCCGTCTCCCCACTCTACTTCACACTTGAGCCTCCAGCTGTTGCCTGTGGGGCCCCAGATTAGCTGATCCTGAGGACAAGAAAGCCACCAGCCTGCCCCTCCTTTCTCCGGCTGATCTGCCCCCCAGACCCTCTGCCACGCTCAGAAGATGGATACAACTGCTCTTACAGTTTTTAATGATGCCCCTTCCCGCCGGCCACTTCCAAGGATGCTGTTTGAGTGGGGGAAGAATTCTTGTCTTTTTTTTTTGCTAGGCTGGAATTTGCGATGTTTTCTCAACCCAGCCCCCTCAGACCAGGGGGAAATGAACTCCGGGCATGCCTGCCTCTTCCAGCCACGCTGGCCCGACCCAAGGACAGCCATTAACTTGTTATTCTAAGTAATCCTCTGCTGAAAGCTGTGAGCCGCCTGTGCTGGACAAGAGCAGGGGTGCGGGGCTCCCACTTCCCAGGAGGAGGGACGCAGCACGGAGGCGCAGCCTCATTCCCAGACAGAAACAGCCATTTCCAATCCCGCCCTGGGGCTGGCCACACTGACATGCGCCCGTCGTGGCCTGCGGAATATTGCATCGGCCCGCTGCCCGCCAACATTGCGATCATGATCATCGACCGAGGCTCCTCCTCGTATCAAATCAGAGTAACCAAGGCGGAGGCCTCTGGCCCCTGCTCTAAAACACGCGTCTTATTACAGACTCTGCCTCAAACCCTAAAACTGGCCCGGCCGGCGTGGTTCCGTGGTTGAGCGTCAACCGATGAATCAGGAGGTCACGGTTCAGTTCCCGGTCGGGTTGCATGCCCCGGTTTTGGGCTCGATCCCCACTGTGGGGCGTGCAGGAGGCAGCTGATCAATGGTTTTCTCTCATCACTGATGTTTCCTCTCTTTTAAAAATTTAAAACCCTAAAACTGGCCCAGTGCCTAGAGTTGTTAGACCAGCTCCCCTGAGGTCTTCCTCACCTGGCTCTTCCCTGCCAGTTCCTTCTCCAGCTGCATTCACCCCCCTTCTTATCACCCTCAATCCTACCAGGCTCCTCTAGGCCACAACACATTTGCACTGGCTGTTCCCTTTGCCTGCAACATCCTTCCCCACATTCCTGGGAACAAATTCACGTGGACTCTCAAGGTAGTTCATGCAACCCAGCCAGAATGTGCTGTTCGCAAACACCTACCTCTCTCCCACCCTTAGCATGCTGAAATTACGGTGTTCCTGTCTGGTTCTCCCCCGACACCCGCTCCCATGAAGCTAGCTCGCTCATCTCTGTTCCCCTACATCCTGCACATAGTAGGTCTTAAGCACATGTTGCTTTGGTCAATGGAAGAAAAATGATTGATTACATATCTCCTGGAGGAGGCACTGGGATAAGATGCTGTAACCGACTCCACTTTTTTCTCATGAAGATGGCCTTAACCATCATCGTCATCAACAACATGGACCTGGTGCTGATTTTGTGCCAGACACTGTCCTAAACACTGCAACAGCCGTGGAGTATTGATTACCCCCCTTTTACAGATCGGGACACTGATGCACAGACGAGAACATTCCCAGAGTGGCTGTAGTTAGTACGCGGCAGAGCTGGGATTGGAACCCCAGTAGTCTGACTCCCGTGTCCTCACACTGAACATCCTGAGCCTCAGTCTGCTCATCGCTAGGTGACAATCCGCAAATGTGCATGGTTAGGGTGTGACACAAAGTTGCCTCATTCCCTCAGTGTTCTCACAAGTGAAACAAAACCCCTTAATGTTTCCAGAAGCACCCCTTCCTCCGGAAGTGACCCAGAGCCAGTCTGAGCACAAGCAGGCTTTGCACTTGGCATTAGCATCTTTCCTCTTGAGCATGCCCCTAAGAAACCATCCTGGGCATGTCCCTATTTCCTGCTCCTCGCAAAATCTCCCCATCTCCCGACTTCCAACTGTCCCGACACCTGGCCTCTGATAGACAGGCACGCGCACAGCGGCTGCCTGGGAGAACGCCAGCCCGGAAGCCCGGAGTGTCGCTGTGAGCACCTGCAGCGGGTACACAGCTCACACCAGCAAGGCCGCCACGCCTTCCTATTCCACATCTTCCTTGCAAAGCCCCTCTCCGAAGCAACGAAGGAGCAGCATTGGGCTGGCATGTGACTCTTCTGCAGGCAGAGACGTGTTCCCTCTGTGGAATTCAATGCTTCCAATAATAACAAACAAAAAAAACAGGTCACTTTTTTTTTTTAATCTTATTGCCTACTACGCCCTGGGCACTGTTTAAGGTCATTCACAGACATTTTAATTGACCGATTGCAATCTCTCCACGGATTCAGCCTCGTTCCAAAGCCTGCCCCATTTCACATCTGAGGAGTCTGGCATCTCCCTCCCTTCAGTGACCCTATAAATAAACAACACACTGTGCCTGGCACAGGAAACGCTCAGGCTATCGAGGGAAATCATTCACCAAGACACGCACGGTTAGGAGCACTTGGCGATGGCATATATTATCACCAGCTCAAGCATGACAATGCTCAGCCACCCCAGGCCAGGAAATGTGAGCACAGGGATGAATGGGTAGTTTTCCCACGCCTCCCTCCCTTGCTGGCTCCCAAAGGCTGAGGCTGCCTCTAGAGGGGGATCGACCTCCTCTGTTTCCTGGGAAGAGGTCACAGCAGGCTGTGCCTACTACGCACCAGGAGAAAGGAGAGCAAGCCCGAGGGTCTAGCTAACGGTTACTGCGCGTGTATTATAGGTGCGTGTGTGTGTGTTCGGTTCTCCGTGGTATCCTCAGTGCCTAGGTCCGTGCCTGGCACACAGCAGGGGCCCAATACATGCCGAGTGAACAATTGAGTAAATGCATCGATGGGTGAGGTCTGTAACTTGCTCATGAGCAATCAGCTAGCAGAGTTGGAATTTGAACCCAGGGTTTCCTCTTGGGGTTCATGAGAGCAGCTAGCTCCTGGGACACACAAATACTCATGATGCAGAGAAGCCAGCAAAGGAGAGAGGAGGAGCAGCTCCGCCTCTGGGCAGCCCACAGTCTCATGACCAGATCACTAGACAAGGTAGCCGGGGATCCACGCCCGGCTGTGGGCCGTGGAGAGGCTGGTCCCTCCCCTGGGGCGGTTCACTCTATCTATACATTAAAATAGAATTCCTAATGCCTGCCTGCTCCCACAAACAGCCAGGAAGGCGTACAACAGGGCTTTGTTCACTGTGAGTTAGATACCAACTGGGCCTCGGTCTCCCCATCTGCACGAGGGGTGCACACTGGGCTCTGGCAGTGCTCACACACCGGGGTTTCCGTGGACCAGAGGGGCTTTGCATCACAGGACTCCATCCAGGTGGCTCCATCACAGAGACATCCGATCTGTGTGGATCCCCGCGGCCCCAGGAATGGGCCAGTGCTCCGCCTGCACCCCTGGACCCGGAGCTCTCCATCAGGGTCTATTTCTGATGGGGCCAGGAACGCAGTGTATGACGGGCGACAAGGTGGGAGAGCTGCTCCTTGCCCCAGGAGCTCTTGGAGAAAACAGATTTCCAGAGCGTAGGGCTGCTGGAGTCTGCCCAGATCCCGCCTGCCAGGATGCCAGGATGCCAGGATGCCAGGATGCCAGGATGCCGGCGAAACGGTCCAACAGATCGGCCGGAGGAAGGACCAGCACCGAGAGCTGAATTCCAGGGCCTAAAGAAGCTGGACTCCCTCCTGCCAACCTGGCGCCTGGCCTGCTTCTCCTCGCCCAGCGCTGGCTGCGCTTTAGGCCAGTGGGAGGTGTGAGAAGGGCTCCCAGCACACAGCCCTGCAGTGTAGACAAGGGAACTCAGAGTCAACCACTCAAGGTCGTGAGACCTGTGAGATGGGCCCTCAGGGCCGCCCTGGCTGTCGTCACCGTCACCCCATTCCACGCGCCCCGCCCCCTCTTCCCACTGCCCCATCATGGGTCCATGGGACCACTGGACGTAACCGAATGCCCAGCGAGGAAATGCCACCCAGTGTCCAAACATCGAAACAAGTGAGGACGGTTAAAAATCCTTCCCTTGGCCCGCAGCTGGGATCTGGGGAAAAGGCTGTGGAGGCGGCTTTGGTGCCACCACAGGCCACCCTGGAGGTGCCGGCTCCCACACCACACGCTCCCTCCGGGGGCCTTGGCCCAGGCCGTCCACCACAGCTCCGTCTCGCTGCTTCCTACACTGGCCCCTCTGATGGCACCGGCCCGATCCCAGGGCACCTCCCGCCTGGCATCGGAAGGCCCTGTGAGAAGAAACCACTGTGCCCCACGGCCCAAGTAGAGAGGTGCTGGCTCAGTCTCTGTCCACCCCGAGGGGCACCCGCCCTATCGAGGCCCAAGTCCCCGAGTCAGGTGCAAACTTCAGCCCGACCCTGATACCTGTGTCCCTGGGGCCTGCAGGACATCAAGGCTCTGCCACGTGGGGCCTCGCAGCCCTCGCATGTGGCCCTGGGTCCCAGGCCCTCATTAGGCCGTGGCAGCTCTCACCAAGCCCTTTAATGTGGTGCGATGGTATTTCTCAGGCTTCTCTGCACAAGGAAAAAGTTAATAACGTGAAAGCTTTATGACCCCTCGCTTCCCCCCTCCGAGACGTGCCCTTTGGTGGTGGGACGCAGGGGCCAGCGAGGGCCACGGCCGGGATTTCCTCCTCCGGAGCGGCTGTAATTACCCGCGGGAGGGGCCGGGCAGCGACGGGGCGACACACGGAGGCCTCCACCTCGCAGGCTGCGGGAGGCGAGGTGTTGGCCACCGAGCCCCGGGCTGCAAAGCAGAAACAGATGGGGAATCCATTACCTGCGCTACAAAGGAGGCGGCCGGCTAATAAACGTATTTACTGGGTTAAATAAATACGCCGAGGCTGTTAAAAGCCTGGCCTGTGACTTCAAGTCCCCGACATTTTTCACTTGTCAGAAGGGGCTTTTGGAAGCTCTCAGGCAGCCTGCCTTCCTGTCCATGTTTATGCCTCCACGGTGCCCTCGGCAGCTCCCGGCCGTGGGGAGAGAAAGGCCCTTTGTCTAGCTGCGTGGAGCCCCTTCGGGTGGGCGGGCGGACCCGCACAGGCTGCGGTGGGAATCGCTGCCCAGCGCGGGACGAGGCCCAGGACGAGGCCCGGTCCAGATTCAAAAGCAGCTCTCTCCCTAGCCGGTTTGGCTCAGTGGATAGAGCGTTGGCCTGTGGGCTAAAGGGTCCCTGGTTCGATTCCGGTCAAGGGCATATGCCCAGGTTGTGGGCTTGATCTCCAGTAGGGGGCCTGCAGGAGGCAGCCAATCAATGATTCTCTCTTGTTGATATTTCTATCTCCTGTCCCTCTCCCTTCCTCCCTGAAATCAATAAAAAAAATGTTTTAAAAAAATAAAATAAAAAGCAGCTCTCACCAGATCTTATAGAGCCTTCACTGCCTTCTCCTGTTTCAAAAATACTGTGATGAAATTCACATCACATGAAATGAAATGCACGGTGTTAACCAGAGTGTGCCGCTCAGGGACATGTCATCCACTCCTCATGCACCACCATCACTCTTGTCTGGTTCCCGAACCTTTTCATGACCCCACGAGGAAACCTCGGACCCATGAAGTCATCACTCGCCCCTTTTCTCTCTAACCCCAGCCCCTGATGCTCACTAATCCACTTCTGTCTCCATGGATTTGCTGTTCCAATAGAATCATACAACATGCGACCTTCCGTGTCTTCTCCTTTCGCCTGCATACTGTTGTCCGGGTGCATCCGTGTTGTGCATGTATCGCGTCCTTCATTCTGCTTTATGGCTGATTAATGTTCCATTCCGTGGCTACCCGCCTCTCCTTCCCCCCCCCCCCCCACATCCCCACCCCCCGTGTGTATTCATTCAGCTGCCGCCGGACGTTCTGGCTGTTTCTACCTCTCAGTGGTGAGCTGCGGTGACCTTGCACAGGTAGTGTTTGAACACCTGCTCTCGGCCTCTCTTGGTGTGGACCCAGGAGCCGTCCCTCTCCGTCTAACTGATTGAGGAACTGCCGAGCTGTTTGCACTGCCCTCCCTGCTGGTGGGAAGACATTTTTCATTCACCATCTCAAGTTCTGATAAAATGCTGACTTTGACATTTTCAGAGAAGAGAGAAGGCTATTATTTGATGAAGCTGTTCCATGCCTCAGGCACTGAATTCCCACAGCCTCCTCTCCCCCAGAGTGAGGGTGATGTTCTCATCTTATAGACTAGGAAGCAGCTGGGATTTATGGTCACCCCGAGTATGTGCTTCAGAGGTGTCAGACATGGTCCTGTAGACCTCGGGATCATGGGTGCTCTCTCCATCACCCCAATGACTCGAGAACGTAGAAGAAGGGCAGAAGTTTCAGGGGCCCTGAGAAGGTCTCCATGACTTGTTAAACGACATCCTAAATAATCCCACAACAGGGGAGCCAAGGACCTGGTCAGCATCTGTCGGCTTTGCACCCCAGGAAGCCCATAGCAGAGAAGACCCCAAAAATCATCGATATCACACATGATGAGGATATTATACCTTCGTTACAACTTAATCCACTTGCAGTCCAAATTGTAGATGATCCAAAAGTCACTGCTAAACAGCTCGTTGAAGGGGTTTTGACAAAAGGAATAAACAGAAAGTGCCACCAAATTCAGTGACCGACCTCTTGCTCTCAGGGCCACGTGGGTGGGATAGAAGACCTTCTCCAACCCCCAGGCATGTGGACGGGACACAACTTGCTGGCTGAGAGCCATGTCATTCTGCTGCTCTCCTTGGAGTAACCCGGTGAGTTTTCTAGGTAACTGCTTTCCTTTGGGAACAGAGGTGGGGGGGTGGGGGGAGTGTAGAAAAGGGGTTTTGAGATAATGAGCAGAAGTTTGCCATCAACTTGATACATGTCAGATTCTCCAAAGAGGAGCTGTGTGCAGCAAACTCCCTCTTTCAAGTCCTGTTTATGGTTGGTTAAATAAGCAATGGAGTGATCTGTCACCTCCGCTCTCCAGCCGGTGATCGGAGAGAGCAACAAGCCAATCTGATGAGAAATGATGTGGACAGTAAGTAAATAAATTCCACCTTGATAAGCTGGCCTGGGCCGCAGCTCTCCCACGGACCCCAAACATTTTGATTACGGACTGATGAGGGCTTCCCGGTGGGGTGGGGGTGGGGCAGGTATGCCTCTTCCCTGGAGGTCCCTGCAAATAGAAACTCACCTCCTCTGTTGGTGGTGGTTTGAGGATAAGCGGGGGAAGGGGTGAACCAGGCGACCTTTTTCATTCTTTCTAACCAAGGCGTCTTGGGGACAATAGTAGATGGCCATCAAAGGCAACCTGGTCAGCTTTGGAGGGTGGGGAGAGTACAGGACTTGCGCCAAATTTCAGTTCAATCAATGCATCGGTGCTTGGAGGAGGGGAGGGAGGGTGAAGGTTGCTTGGCCAAGCGGTCGTCATAAACCTAATTACATGACCACCTTCTGTCTGAAAGGCAGACTCCTGGCACAGACATACAGACGCAAAGCCAGCACTTTACCGAGCAAAGAGCATCTCTTCCTGCTCGGCTCGCCTGTGTTCTCGCGGGGAATTTTTTCTTTCCCAATGAGAGGTGGAAATGTTTTATTCATGGGCAGCCTTTCCTAGGCTTATACCCACTTCCTAATCACTAACGACTCCAAAACATCGCCCCAAACCAAGAAGCCATTTCCTTTAAAAAGCTCCAAATGAATAGCTTTTTAAAAATTCTTTTCTTTCTTTCTTTCTTTCTTTCTTTCTTTCTTTCTTTCTTTCTTTCTTTCTTTTCTTTTCTTTTCTTTCTTTCTTTCTTTCTTTCTTTCTTTCTTTCTTTCTTTCTTTCTTTCTTTCTTTCTTTCTTTCTTTCTTTCTTTCTTTCTTTCTTTCTTTCTTTCTTTCTTTCTTTCTCTCTTTCTGTGTAGAGCTTTCCCAAGCTCTTCCTCTGCTGTTTCTCTGCATCTCATTCGACGCGGAGCTGTGTCCCTTTGGCGTGGGAAAAGGGGTGGCAGAACAGTTAGGGAACATGCCAGGCGCATCTGACTGCTGAGGGTGAGAGTGTGGCCTCCAATCCAGGCAGCCTGATTATCTGCTGAACTGCATGGGAGCTGCTCTTTCACTGCCGTGGACTTGCTTTCCCCATCTGTTCAATGGGGCTGACAATCACTGCTAACTTTACAGGGGTGTCTTGAAGCTTTAGGGGGTTCATCTATGTAAGGACTTCCAACAGTAAGGGTTTGCTGTCATTCTTGCGCTCACAGCAGATTTCAAAAGGTGATCGAGCCGGTACAGCCACTCCCACGTGGCAGTGAAAAGGGGGAGATGTTTCCCAAGGTGCGAGGCGAAGGGGCCCAGATGTCCTCTCCACCCAGTCAGGGCTTCTCAGGCACCAAATTCATGCTCACTGACTCCCCATTCCTACTCAATATGCAGTTCTAAGCGGGTTTTGCCTGAAATTTCGGTCCACAAAGTAGGGCCCCACCCAACCAAGCTGTAGGTCGACCAGCAACCTCCCACTCCCTTCTCTTCCTTTCCTGTTTGACTGTTGGTTCCAATCAATGGGGCTTTTCCTTTCCTTTCTCTCTCCTTTTATTTATTTCGTTAGTTAGTTAGTTAGTTAGTTAGTTAGTTAGTTAGTTAAATAATAAGAAATGTACTTACTTTTATTTTCAGGAAAGTTTATGTTTCTTTACACTATAATAGTAATGTATTTCATCGTATTGCGAATGTGGGAAATTAGTGAGAAACCAAAGGACAAGACCACTTTTCGGCTATGTATTAAAATTCTACCGCTCAGAGGTCATCGGTGTGCTGTGTTCCTTTTGTGTCTCTGTTTCTAGGCGTGTGAGAAGCATAGGTATGATTTTTTCTTTCTTTCTTTTACATAATTTGGATCCTGGTGCTGGTGGGTGGGTGGGTGGCTTATGTAACATGCTGCAAGCATTCTGTTTGTTTACCTTTTCATTGCTTTGGGGTTAATTCTGCAAAAGACAGACAGAACAGCAGTGTGCGAGGGTGAGAAGGACAGCGTGGCTTTGAGTCCCGCAGCGGCACTGATTAACTGCGGACCTGAGACAACTTACTTCACTTGGCTGTGCCTCTGTCTTTCTGGGTAAGACAGGGACAATAATGGCACATACCTTGGAGGACTGATGTGCTTGTAGACTTTAAGGAATTAATATTTGTACTCAAAAAAATGTTAGCTAGGCCCTAGCTGGTTTGGTTCAATGGATAGAGCATCAGCCTACAGACTGAAGGGTCCCAAGTTCAATTCCGGTCAAGGGCACATGCCTGGGTTGCAGGCTCCATCCCCAGGAGGGGGCATGCAGGAGGCAGCCGATCAAAGATTCTCTCTTATCATTGATGTTCCCACCTCTCTCTCCCTCTTCCTTTCTGAAATCCATAAAAATATATTTAAATATATCTATATTTTTAAATGGTTAACTAGAAGAAATTATTTCCAATCTTCTTAGGCACTGATGCTTTTATTCTGTTAGTCTGAACTACAGCTGCATTTCATACAGGATTTTGGGTTGCAAACAACACACACAGGCCAATTTAAAGAAAATATATATATATATAACTTTAAAGGATGCTGAGTAGGAACCTAGTCTTCCAGCAGGAAAGACACTTAGACGATGACCACAACCATTTCTTGAGTACCTATTGTGTTCCACACACAGTGGCCACTTCAGGCGCTCAACCATCATCGTTTAATTTATCCTCATAAATTCCTATGAAGTTCACATGAGGTTCTTCTCCTTCTACATATTAGGAAGCCGAGTCTCAAAAGGATTAAATGATTTGCCCAAATTCACACAAGTAAAGAAGCAGTGAAATCGAGAATCAAGCCCAGGTGTGACCTATTCAACAATGTGGCTCCTTGGTTCACTCACCCCTTTCATCTTACAGAGTGCTCCCTCTAGGCCAGACCAGGGTTCTCTGACGATCACAAGGCACAACCCTGTCAGCATGGAGCTTACACTCTAGTGGGGGGAGAAAGATGTTTGTTCAGGTAGCACACACATAAGCATGACATTGCAGCTGTAGTGCAGGCGCTGGAGAAGAGGTCCATGGTGCTCTGAGGCCTGTGCCAGAAATGTCACCTTCACGGGGAGGTCATGGAAGGTAATACCCTTGACAAAGCAATGCTTGAGCTGAGGTGGGAAGAGTGAGTGGAGTTAATGGCCAAGGCCTGGGGGGTGGGAAGGAGTGAGTCACAAAAAAGGAAACTGCTCAGTCTCTATGGTGAAAAGAATGGGGTGAGAGAGACTGACAGATGCTGGAGGGTGCATCTGAAATAGGAAAGGGAGGAGATGGGGTGCAAGGAGAGACTGGAGAGAGGAAGAGGCAGCCATGTAAGAGTTTCAAGTCAATGAAGGAGCTCTGACTTTCTCCTATGGTCAATGGAAGTCATTAAAGAATTGAACACAGGGAGATGACCTGGTTAAATTTTATTTCAAAGAAATCACTCTGGTTTTCCAAGGGGAGAATACACGGAGGTGGGGTGAAAGCAAAGGTAGATCCTAGTTCACTTGTCAGAGCCCATAGCAATCGTGCGGGTTGCGGGGGGGCGGGCAGGAAGGAGCTGGGGCCAAGGATATATGGAGAGAAGTGAACAGACTGGGGAGAACGTTAGGAGTGGAGATCACAGAGCTTGGTGACGGGTTGGCTGTGGAAAGACATGGGGAGCGAAGGTGATGCCAGGACTTCTGGCTTGTGTAACCCAGACAGTGATGTGCTGCCTGCGGGCCTGGTGGATCCTGGGGAGGGTCAGAATTGAGAAGGGTGATCTTCAGGTTCACTTTTGAACATACTAAGTTATAGGTGCCTTCAAGCTATCCCTCAAAAAAGATGTAGAGGTCTTGAGTTTGTCATTTGTCATTTTTTTGGGCTGGCCCCATCTGAACCTCCTTCTCATGTTTGGAAAACCCTCTCTCTTATGAGGCAAAACCCACCTCCCACAAAAGAAGCTAAAAAAGACCAGCTTTGGGGATGACCTGTAACAGTTTAGATCTAGGGCCCTATCTCCCAGGATGTCTCCTTGGGCTTGACCTTGAATTAGCACCTCTGCCACACCGGGTCAAGACTTGCCCCATTTTATAGCCAATTAAACTTCGGCACAGGGTCCAGAGGAGAAGTTGTATGTTGTTTGCTGAGGAGAATGAACTCGGGGGAGGAGTCAGGGACTGGCTCTGCCACAAGCTGGCCCTGTGGCCATGGCATCGCCCTCTCACACCTGCATTTGCCACCCTACACAAGGCCGTGGGCCTCAGGGATGTCAAGGCCTTTCCCGCCCCTAGCAGTCTCTGATGTGTCCTTGCCCTTCACAGCTCAAGGACTCCCAGCCAGAGCAACTGCCTGCCTCATTCAGACAGAAGAGTTCTCTTACCAGGACAAGAAAGCCGATTTTATTTTCTGGCTCTGAATAATCGAGATTGTTCATCCCCAAGGCTGTAGCTACGCCACCCAAATGAGCAAAGAGTTGGGGAGGGGGGCGGGGAGAGCAAGCTCATCAGCAGATTTAAAACAAAGTTCCTTTTTTTCCCCTCATTAAACAATAGGATTTTTTTTTTTTAATCTATATTTTTCCTCCGTATGAACTTCATTTCATTTTGCTTACCGACACCAATGCAATAAAATAGTCCCGGGGGAGGTACCGTTACTGATAATTGAGACAAAACAGAAGCAATCTGGGCCCTGAGAGGTTTTGCCTGCATAATAGGTCAGCCCTGACCGATGGAGCGTTTGGCAATGATGGAAATATTCTGTCCCGAGCTGTAATTTACTAGCTACTGGCCACATGCGGCGACTGAGCACGTGAAATGTGGGCAGTGCAACTGAAGAGCAGGACTGAACATTTTAATTTACATACGTGTACATTTCAGTAGCCACGTGTGGCCAGTGGCTACTGTACTGGTCAGGGCACAAGACACTGGCAGCCAACCTGGGAGCTGAAGGTGAACCTGCGTTCCCTGAGGCTCACCCTTGGGAGCTTGCTGAGGGCCACCACGACGGGGGCAGAAGCCACTCTTTCCCAGAGCTGTGTGTGGGTTTATTAATCGTCTACATGATTGCTTTTGTGAAGGGCCTACCTCGCCGAACCCAGAATTAGGAGCTCTGAATTTGAAGGCATTTATTAGGCTTAAATTTATGTGGTGTGAAATCTGTTAGATCATTTGCTCATCAGTAGGTTGTCGAGAAAAAAGGGCCATCTACAAAGGGTTTTCAGGGTGAAGGTCACTGGTGTAATCAGAAACATACCACGCCTGGCCTCCAGCGAAAGGTGGTGTGCTTTCAAGTAAATTTGGAGTTTGCGAAGTGGCCTTTTGAAGACCTTCCCACTGGTAACATTTCCTGTCTTATTAAAAAAAAAGAAAGGGAGGGGGGGAGTGCAATTATTTTTCACTATTGTAAAACTTCACCGCAAGGTAGAAGCCCCCTAGTGGTTCCTGTCGGAAAACATGAAGCGGGTCCCGGCCGGTGTGGTTCAATGGATAGAGCATCCACCTGCAGACGCAAGGGTCCCATGTTCAATTCCTGGTCAGGATATGGGCCTGGATTGCATGTTCGATCCCCAGTGTGGGACATGCAGGAGGCAGCCGATCAATGATCCTCTCTCATCATTGATGTTTCTCTTTCTCCCTCTTCCTTCCTTCCTCTCTAAAATCAATAAAAATACATTTAAAAAAAAAAAAAAAAGAAAGAAAGGGATGACCGTGCTGGAATGAAACCGTCCAAGTGAATAGGGATGCGATGAGAAGGTTTGCTTAAAACGTGGTCACCTGGAGCAAGAAGACTGGCTAGCCGACCCCAGCGGTCAACGGCACGGCTGGCGTTCCCTGCAGGTTACCTGGAGAAAGAATCCATCTTGGTTTGGAGATCAACTCGTTCATTCAGTAAACACCACCCATGATCACGTGCAGGCTGGGAGCAAGGTTCCCGGGAAATACACCAGCAGCGGGGCCAGCTCTGGCTCCGGGCGCTCACAGCCCAAGGACAGGGCCCATGTCCCCAGCATCCGTCGGTGAGCATTGCCTCCCAAACACCTGACCCTAAGAGGCACCTGAAGTGGATTTTGAAATGCAGCTTTCCAGTCTCTTCTCCCCAAATATTCTGATTCTAGGGTCCGTGGTAGGGCCTGCGGATACGTATTTTCATTCAGTTCGGGCACTTAGCATAGGGGATGCACCATCTGTCCGCCCATAGCTCTTCCTCGTGACCCCGGGCTCTCCCACAGGGACAAGGAGCCGCCAGCGGCCCTCTCCCTCCCTTTAGCCACATCCCTGCGTCCATCTGGGTCTTCCTCCCACAGCGTCCTTTGCCACCTGACACCTGGACCGTGGCACCTGTCCTGGCCTCTCCCGGTCCCCCTTCTCCCCTCTGCATGCACGCTCCACAGTGTGCTCAGCAGGAGCTCTCTGAGATTGAAGTTCAAATGTGTGCCCTGACCGGTTTGGCTCAGTGGATAGAGCGTCAGCCTGTGGACTGAAGGGTCCCGGGTTCGATCCCGATCAAGGGCATGTACCTTGGTTGCAGGCACATCCCCAGTAGGGGGTGTGCAGGAGACAGCTGATTGATGTTTCTCTCTCATCGATGTTTCTAACTCTCTATCCCTCTCCCTTCCTCTCTGCAAAGAATCAATAAAATACATTAAAAAAAAATGTGTCTCTCTGTCTGAGAACCATGGCTGCCTTGGCCTCCGGGGATCCAGACCCGTGTCCTCTCCACTCCTTCCCAGGGCCCTGGTTTTGGGGGTGACTGTTACTGTTGCACCCTCTGGGCTCACCCCCATGTCGCCATGGAGCCTGTCCAGTTCCTGACAGGCGGTAACATTCGTCCGCAGCCTCTGGCCAGAGAGAGAGGGAAGTGGCGGCCAGGGCGTGGGGCACGCGGGGCATCGAGCGGGCACGGAGGGACACGAGCGGGAATGAAGGGCACGAGGTGAGGCTGCAAGGGGGTTCTTATGCAGGAATGGGGTGAAGTGAATAGAGGCACTTCACGTTGAGGGGCACAGACAGCCCGGGGGTCGGGAGGGCTGTTGCTATTTTTATTTGTTTTTTTACTTCTCATTTTGGACAATGTCGGAAACGTTTCAGAGCAGAGAGAGTAGCGTGACGACCCCTCACACATGCTTGGGAATTCATTGCTTCGGAAACATGCCATTCATTTACAGGGGAACCAGGGAGCAAGGTGGGTGCCGATGATCGTGACCCATGTCCAGCCTCTCCGCCCTCCCTGCCGGCTGCCCAAGTCCTCACTCAGCCTTCCTGGGCCTCTGCCTGGCGCAGGACATTGCCGACAGAGGACAGAGGGAGCCACAACCCTCAGCGGGTGTGGGGACCTGTCTGCCCTGGCGGCTCCCAGCCGAGATGGCATGGCTGGCATGCTCCCTCTGCCTGATCATGTAATGTAACCCCCATCGCGGCAGCTCAAGGGGATTGAAGGGTGACTTGTGCTGGAGCCAGGGGAGGGGCAGGCTTACCAGTCAGACCCTGGGTGACTGATCAAGGCACCTGGAGGCCCTGGGCAGCCACACGGCAGGGGCACAGTGACTCGCTCGGGTTGCCTTGGGGAGAGCACAGTGACAGAGTGGAGGCCGTAGTCCTGGCACCAGGAGCCCAGGGAGCCTTCAGGGCAGTGCAAGGAGAGGCGATGTCACAGAAGCCAGTGCAGTGGCAGGGGCAGGTGGGGAGGCGCACTCAGAGGAGAAGCACCCTTGGGCCTTCCTTGGCGCTCAGGGGGCCGTGGGAGCCAGCACCGCGCTGCCCAGCACCCGCCACCCAGCACATCTCGGAGGCAGGCCCCGCTGCTGGGGCCATTAATGCTAACCACCTGGCACCTGCCATTTGGTGGCCTGACACTGGCCAGGCCTCCTCGGGCACCTTTCATGTGACATTCCTCCCTCCTCGGCTTTCACGGGACGAGGGGTTACTGCCTGTGGCGCTGGGAGATGAGAAGCAGGCCCCGGGGGTGGGAAGGGGTCTGCTGGGGACCCCCGCTTCCCCGGGGAGGGGCCACTGCTTCAGTTCCCACAGAGCTCAGAGCTGCGGAGTTGGGGCAGGAGGTGTGAAGGCCAGGGAGGGGTCATCTGTGCCGTCACCACGAGGCAGCTGCCAGGAGAGGGTTGTGACTCTGGACTACACCCATACTTTCCCGGGGGACCCAGGACAGGCACCCACACTTTCCTGGGGGACCCAGGACAGGCACCCGCACTGTTTATTAACCATTTAGGCACCAACCCCTTGGAGCCAAGGTAACCCGTAGAGCAGGAGAGAAGAGGGAATCAGGGGTCAGGGAGCGCAGGCTCAAGGCCGGGCTGACGCCTCCAGCCACACGGTCTCAGCTTCACCCTGGAACCTCTGGAATGTCCCCAGGGGCAGAGAGCAGAAGCCCATCCCAAGGTGGGAGGTTTAAATGAGATGATGGGTGCAAACCTCCTGGGTAGGCCTGCGTGAGCGAGGGGCTAGCATCATCGACGCGCCAACCGCCATCAGGGTTTGGGGCACAGATCCCAGCTCCACCTCCCATCCCTCATCCACGTGGAAGAGCTGCTCTAGGTGGATATTGGAGCTGCCTCACATGGCACAGCCAGCAAGGGGCAGCAGGTTGGCATCGGGGTTCATTGCTCCCCACCCTTTCACAGCAATTGTGTGCCAATGATCCTGGGGACCCTGACCCAAGGCTCAGGCCTACACCAGCAGCTGAGGCCCTGGAGGCACCCCCCCAGGCCAGCAGGGCGGGCAGCACGGGGTGTTGGGTGTCTGGGAATCTGCGTTCACCGCTCAGTTGGAACTGGTTCTCTTTCAGGGTGATTTACGCTCCCCCGGTTCTCACCGCGAGGCTGTTTGATCTCCAGCTCAGGGCCGAGGGCCTGTGTGGGCCATCCGCCCTCACCGGGCCCAGGCTCCCACGACCTGGGCTCCCATGACCACAGCTGGTGTCGCCAGGCAGGCCGTGGGCAGCCAGAGGGGCAGAGAGGAGGGGAGGCGCCCTGCGGTATGATTCCAGGAGGCAGAGCTACGTGGGGAAAGGCCACCTCCAGGCTCCAGCTCCCGGGGTGAGACGGGGCATTGCCGTAACTTCCCCAGCCCGCTTCCTTCTTGAGAAAGTGGAGGTGGCATGTCCTACTTTGAAGAGATTTGGGGGCAGAAAAAGGATAATAATGAGTTCAGAGTCCCTGGCCAGGGTGGCTCAGTTGGTTGAGCATCGTCTCATGCACCAAGAGGTCCTGAGTTCGGTTCCCAGTCGACCCCTCAGCTGTCTTTGGAGGAAGTAAGGACCTGCTTCGTTCCCCACCAGCCACACTACAGAGCATTGTGTCTGTCTGTCAGTCCGTCTGTCCATCTGGGGTTTCACCTCCTACCATTTTGAACCCATTCAGAGCACAGGGGCCAGAATGAGGAGGACCTTGTCGGCATGTCAAGGGCACAGAGTGGAAAGGGCGTGCCCCTGTGGTCGGGAGGAGGGAAGCCCCATGGGCGTATTTCTGAAGGACTCAGCGGAGAGGGAGAGACCGAGCTGGTCTTGGGGTGAGGCAGCGAAGAGCAGTGGGGGGCATGACAGGAATCCCATTTCAACCCCGAGTTAGACTCGGTCTCGGGGAAGCCGTGGCCTCGCCCAGAGTGAGCATCCCGCCCCTGGGCTGCTGGCGAGAGTGCGTGCCGGGGCGCGGGCGCCCTTCTCTCTCCTCCGCACCTAGGAGCTGGGATTCCGTGGTCCTGACTTCTTCCAGGGGCGAAGCTGTGGGCGCCAAGCAAGACGTGCTTGTCTGGACGCAGGAAAACCTCGGCCGCCGAGACTCCCTTGTGACCATACGGACTGTGCCGCTCATCAAGTCCAAGGTGCCGAGCCTCGGGCCGGCAGAGGTGATGTCACCGTGCAAACACGAGCGTCTCGGCCCTGCCTTTCCAGGTCACGGAGCTGTCCCTGCAGCAGGAAGAGGCACTTCCTGGCCCTGATCTTCTCTCAGGGGTCCCGGCCGGGTATCCTGTTTCTGGTCCGGCAGGCCATCCTGTGGGGGCCCCCGGGGCGCCGGAGCCTGGCAGGAGGTGGGTCGGGCAGAGCCCTGGGTGCCAGCCATGCACACTGCGGCGCTCAGATCAGCCCAGGCCACCGAGGGCAACCTGAGGAAGGACCTCTGCCATCCTGTCCTGTCCATCCGTCCCAGCACTGACCTCAGTCCTCCTGGGCCAGTTCTCTGATAACGCCTTTTCCAGAAGGTTCGCGGCCCCCTGCAGCGTCCAGTTCCGTGGTGTCTAGCACATTCCGAGACGGACAACTGTGTCCACTGCTCATTTTAGACCATTTTCGTCACAGCCGTTCATTCTTTTTTTGTTTTTTAAAATGTTCATGTTACGCTGAGAACTTTTTTCTTTAACTATTTTAAGCATTTTTAAAATTTATTTTTAATATATTTGTATTGATTTCAGAGAGGAAGGGAGAGAGAGAGCAACATCGATGAGAGAGAATTATTGATCGGCTGTCTCCTGCATGCCCCCCTACTGGGGATCGAGCCTGAAACCCAGGCACGTGCCCCTGAACCATGGCCTCCTGGTTCATAGGTCAAGGCTCAACCACTGAGCCACACTGGCCGGGCTATTTTCACCACTAGTAACTGTACAAGTCAGTGGTATTCAAGTCCATTCACCATGGTATGCAGCCCTCACCACCGTCCAGCTCAAGGTTGTCATCATCCCACTCATCGATCACAGTGTTTCTGTCATTCTAGTTATAAAATAGAATTTAAAAATCTCTGTCCACATTGTGAACAGTGCACGAGTGTCCTCTTCTAGTGACATAATAGCAAGCGACACAGATCCAGGGAAGAGGACAAAATGCAAGTACCAGCTCATCTCTTTCTCCGGAACAAAAAAAAAGGTATTGTTTTGCCGATTTGATGGTGTGAAAATTAGAGGTTGCCAACTTTGGAGTCAAATCAAAGTGTATATTTCCTATGTGTAATGTGGCCCTCCCCCCCCCAGCAGCAGTGGAGGGTCTGGGGGGCCCAGCCTCATTCCTCCACATCCTCCTGCCCTGGGCCCGAGGGGTCAAAAGGCCAGAGAATGGGGAGACTTTTCTCCTCGAAACAGCTCCCGGGCCCCTGGACATGAATGCGCTGCGCCCATCGCGCAGACCTTCCCAGCTCACATTCCCCGGGGCCGGCGAGGCAGAAAATGCCCGAGAACAAAGTTCGGGCCCCAAGGAGACCTCCCTTTCAGTGCAGGGTCAATTCCACACCGGGGGTGGGGGTGGGGGGGCTTCCGGAAGAGGCACCTTTAACTTAAGAAAAGAGAAAAGGGAGGGGGAGCCCAGGAGCCAGGGAAAGGACACCCAGGCGTGTGCATGGTCCGCCCTTCCCCCCCGACACACACACACACACACACACACACACACACACACACACACACACACGCAGCCGCCATGGGAAGCGGCTCAGACTTCCCCACGCACCTCCTAGAGAGCGGGGCGGGTGTCTGACACCCCTGGCCCCAGGAGTCAGAGAAATAGATGCACTTCCCCACCTTCTGTGAGTCCTTGGGCAAATCTAGGGGCCTTGTCTAGTCCTCCGGATAAATGGGCGCCCGGCCGGCGCCCACCCTGCCTTCCTGTGTCTGGATTGTCTGGCCAGGGTGCTGTCCCATTTGGGAGGGCACTGCGCCTCCTCCCCTGGTCCCGGAGCAGGCGGCCTGGTCACTGCAGCCTGAGCACACGGTAGGGTCCTGGCACACAACCCACCTAGTCCCACCTTCTCCCCACAGCCTTTTGGGACATACCAATACACACTTGGGCCCGGCCAGTGTGGCTCAGTGGTTGAGTGTTGTCCTAGGAACCAGGAGGTCACGGTTTGATTCTTGGTCAGGGCACAGGCCTGGGTTGCTGCCGAAATTCCCAGGGGGGAGGGCGTGCAGGGGGCAGCCGATCAATGATTCTCTCTCATCATTGATATTTCTATCTCCCCCTCTACCTTCCTCTCTGAAATCAATAAAAAGATATTTAAAAAACAAAACAAACCCCATGTACTTTGGTTCATTAAAGTCAACATCCTTTACACGTCACCCTTCATGAAATGTCAGAAAGCGAAGGTTCCGTACGGAACCCGGCCTGGCTCAGCTGGGAGGCCATCCCTGAACCCTGGCTCCCAGCCTGTCCGTCTGGGGACACAGTCCAGCATCTCGGGGTCTCTGGGACCAGCTGCTCCCTCGGAGCTGGGCCAGCCCCACGGAGAGTGTAACCAGGGGTGGCCCAGCGCACACTCCCCACCCGGGGGCCAGGTCAAGGTGACGGGGTTTCTCACTCCAGCCAGAACCCCCTCGCTCCGGGCTCCAGGGTAATACACTCAGCCTGGGAGCGGGAGCTGCACACGGTTCATTTCTGGGCCAGATCCCTGAAGCTGAAGGATTTATTTTTAAGGACAAGCCGTTTGCTGTTTTCAGCGTTTCTCATCAGAAATAGTGCAATTCAGCCTGATCTGCATTGGAAGCGTAATTTATCATCTCGCACAGATGGCTGCTGAGGGCGGGGAGCAGGCCTGCTTTCCATCGCGGTTCAGCGATCGTTTCCTGGGCCCCTGCGTGCGCTGGGCACAGAGCGCTGGGGACGCGCGGGCGAGTCAGGCAAGCGCCTGGTCCCGACACACTCGCAGTCTAGGTGGGAGGCAGGCCCTCCTCCCCTCGGCTTTGGCATCAGACGGTTCTAGTGCGGGATCCTGGCTCCGCCATGTACTCTGGGAGCCACGCTGGGAAAACGATCTCACGTCTTTCTAGCTGAGGTTTGTCAACTTTGCTCACCTCTTCCAAAAGCCAACTCTGAGTTCTGTTCATTTTCTGCGCTGTTTTTCTATTCCGCTGATGCCCACTCTGGTCTTGATTATTTCCTTTCCTCGGCTTCTTTTGGGTTCAGTTGACTCTCGTCCCCTCCACTAGTGCCTTACAGTGAAAGGTAATTGATTTGAGATCTCTCTTCCTTTTCCCTAGTCACTCACTGCTATAACCGCCCCACCCCCCGCACTGCTTTGCCTCATCCCTAAGATTCCCTATCCAGTGTTCCATTTTCTTTAAGGTGACCAGGTTTAAAGCGGTACACCATTGACCGGGGGGAGTGGGGTGGGGTATCTTTTTTCTTTTTCTTTTTTATTATTACTTAAAATATTACAAAGAGTAATCGGGACTCTTTAAAAACGCCGCGGGACACGGGACAAACTGTTAAAAATCGGGACTGTCCCACCAAAAGCGGGACGTCTGGTCCCCTCAACATGCAACTCAAAGCATTTGCTAACCTCCCCTTGATGTCTTATTTGACTCATCGGTTGCTGGGCAGTGTGTTGTGTAATTTCCACTTATTTGTGAATTGCCCAGTATTTTTGTTATTGATCTTTAATTTCACGCCACTGCGATAGGAGAATAGACTGCATATAATTTTAATCTCTTCCCGAGTATCGAGGCTTGTCTTAGGGCCTGGCGTACGGTGCACCTGAGGAGAAGGCGTGTTCTGCTGGCTCAGCTCCTGAGCGGGGCGCTCACCGGCTGTCCGGGTCTCTGTCTCCTTGCTCATCTCGTCTAGTTGTTCTATCCACCATCACAGTGGGATATCGAGCTTTCCTGCGTCACTGTTGAATCGATACTTCACCTCGTTGCGCCGGTTTCCTTAGAGGAAAACTGTTATTCCCACATTGCACAGGCATGAAGATAAAGGAGGCACAGCCTGGCGGGAGAGCCTGGCACCCCCTGATGCCCCTGCTGTGTCTCAGGACACAGGACGTGTAAAGGATGTTGACACGGGACAGAGGATGGAACAGCGGTGGTGAGGGCCTCCTCCTCAGGTAACCAGGGGGCTCTTGGTTAAGCCGACACAGCTACCGCCTGAGAAACATAAACCCTTCTTAAAGCGAAGGCTGAGGCTCAGAGCCCATCAACGTCTATGGCCTTATATTGAGGATATGCAGCTCTCCAGTGGAAAAAAAATAAAAACTAACTCACTCACGAATCCTACCTTCTCATCTTTATTTTGCTAGCTGATGTCTAAAATTCCTTCTTGGACGCTTCTTGTGATAATCCATCCAACCGTCCATCCATCCATCCACCCACCCATCTATCTACCATCCCTCCCTCCCTCCCTCCCTCCCTCCCCCCCTTCCTTCCTTCCATCTCAACCAATGTTTGCCAAACCACCATCTCCGGGCCAGACCCTGCCAGGTACTGAGGATCTCAAAATCAGACCTGCGGTAAAGGACCCACCTTATGTAGGAAGACACAGATGTGTAAGCAGGTAAATAAAACCCAAGGATATAAACGCTAGGAGAGGGAAAAGAGCAGAGGGCGTGGAAGGCACAGAGGGGAAGAGTGACCCGCCTGGAGGGGAAAGAGAAGACAAGGCTCTGAAGGCTTTCCCAGCAAATGCTAACAAGTTGCAAAGCAGGGGTCAACAGAGGCTGGACTTTCATACCCTCCCTGCCCCCCACCAAGCCTCTCAGGTAGGAGGGGGCCCCCTGGGAGGAAAAGGAGGAAAACAAGAGGATGTTACACAAAGTGAGTCATCCAGCCTCAAATAACCAGGAACTGCACCGCAGAAAGTGCTTGGCTTGGAGCTGGGCCAACCCGAGTGCTGCAGAAATAGCCATGAAATTCATAGATTTCTGTGCAAGTCTCGTCCCCCATCCCACTGCAGTCCCAGCCCTAGGAAATTGGAGCTTGGAGCTCCATATGTTCAAAAGCGTGTGCATATTTCAGTCAAGACTGTCTTGACGAAACTATCTTTTCCCGTTGACAGGGGGCTGGTCTTCTGTCCTGTCCTGGTGAGACCACAGCCGACGGAGCCCTGCGCAGGGGGAAAGCCCCAGGGGCCCCTCTGCTCCGGGGTTCAGTCTCCACAGAAGCATTCCCGTGGCCATCAGGGCCGTAGGTACTTTCCCCGCAGCAGGGAAATAAGCCGATCAGGAGTATCTGCTGGACACCCAGCGGGGATGCTGCAGGGAGAGAGCTCCAGCCCAGGAACCTCTGCGGGAAGGACTCTGATCCCCCGGGAAACGGGGGGAAACAGTCATAGACAGTTTGAAAAACTCAAGCTCTGAGACCCGACAGGGTCAACCTGATGG
>PVJC01000394.1:0-14765 GCA_004026665.1 Murina feae
AGGAGGACTGCTCCGAGCCTCAGATGCGGCTGGGGGCAGGTCCCCAGTGGTGACACACACACACAAAAGGCGCCTGGCAGACTGGGGCCATCATAGGACATCCACTGAGGGGTCCCAGACTGTGAGAGGGCACAGGCCGGGCTGAGGGACTCCCTCCACCCCGAGTGCACAAATTTTTGTGCACCGGGCCCCTAGTAGATTATAATAGGCAATACTAGCTTTTCCACTAAGCAGCAGTAGATACCAGGTATTTGGCTTTTAAAATGTAAAAATCAATCATCTAACAAACATTTCTGGGAGCCTAATATGTTTTTCATATGGGATAGGATGATTCAAACACTAGAAAGGACCTAATTATAAAAATTGAAAAGTGAAAAAGATAGTATAAATTCTATTAAATTTGAAGGTGAGAAAAGAAGGGCCCACTAAGTAAAAAAAGTGGCACAAGCAATTACATAGCAGTCTTTCTCCTCTGCCTCTCCCCTACTTTGAGCTTTCTCTCCTTTTCTGGTTTTTCAACTTTAAGCACTCAGGATCCTCCCTTGAAGAGTGACATAAGTGTGTTACCCTCCCAGGGATATTTGCCTTTTAATTCCTCCTCTAGTTGTGTAATAACACTCTTAAACATTATAATAACAGCAGCTTGGCTTTATAGAGCTCTTACTAAATGCCAGAAACTATCCAAAGGGATTATCTGTGTAGTCTCTACCAAGGGAGATAACATTATTATCCTCCTTTTACAAATGAGGCATCTGAGGCTTTGAGGGGCTTAGCAACTTGTCTCCCTCAAGTTTGTAGGTCTGAAGCCAGGATTCAGATTCAGGTAGGAATCTCTCCTCACCATGTTCCCTAATGGAACACTGAGCAGGGATTGTGTACGACACTCCCATAGGGTGTGAGATTTGGGACAAAAGGATGGCTGTACCTAGAATTTTTGGAGCCTGGAAGGTAACTGCCTAGTGAAACTACACATGAGGCCTAGTTGGTGTCTAAATAGAGGTTTCCTGGAAAAGTGTCTTGGCTTTTCTCTTTTTGACCTATTTATGTCCTTCTTAGGATAAACTTATTTCTCCTTGTGCAACTTCAGGAAAGTCATAAATAAAGAAGGAGCTGTCCAGTCCTCTTCCCCCAATGTAACTGTTGGGTTTATGCACACATGCGTGTGCACACAAACAAACACACACACACAGAGAAATTTCTGGGAATACTTGGGGATTACACATAGCAGTTAACAGTCATTATTTTGCACCTGTCCTGGTTTTATTACAAAGAGGACCTCACTTACTAAACACTTGTGATTTAGGGCTTTCTGGAAATTTGGCAAAGCATCAGTTTTTTGTAACTGAGATATTATACAATTACAGTAGTACAAAGAGAATGACAACTTTTCATCTCTACCTTTTTCAATACTGGATTTATAGAAAAGAATATGATAATATTCTCATTAGAATTTTAAATATTCGTGAAGTGACACATATAAAAGTGATAGCTACATTATGGAAGAGCAATATTTCTCTGAAGTTACTTCAAAAAAGGCTTTGTCTTTTGTATTTAAACTAGTAGCCCTGCACATGAATTAGTGTACCAGTAGCTCTCTGTGGGGCCTGGTGCTCCATGCCCACTGCCCAGAGGTCCTCCGTGGCCAGGGTGGAACACTTGCCTCATCACTGTGGTGACGAAGCAAGCATTCTACTAGGCTGCTCATGCTGCCCACTCTCAGTGCCTCCCCCACAACTTGGCCTGGTCACCCACAACTGCCCTCCCCTGCCGGCCTGGTTGCCCCAACTGCCTTCCCCTGCCAGCCCAGTTGCCCTCAACTGCCTTCCCTGATGGCCTGATCACCCACAACTGTCCTTCCCTGCAGGCCATCTTGGGGTGGCCATCTTGTGTGAGGACATGACGGTCAATTTGCATATTACTTCTTTATTATATAAGGCTAGAGTCCTGGTGCACAAAATCATGCACAGGTGGGGTCTCTTGGCTTGGCCAACTGGCTGAGGGGAGGGACCATGGGAGATTGGCTGTGGGAGCACACTGACCACCAGAGGGCAGCTCCTGCCTTTAAGCATCTGCCCCCTGGCAGTCAGTGTGCATCATAGCTACTGGTAGACTGGTCAATCTGTTGACCAGTTGTAAGGGGCGCTTAGTCATTGAAAACTTAAATAGAATTAAAACAGACACAACTATCACAAAGACAATTTTTTTCTCAACTATTGAAAAATACAAACAATTGCATATCATTGGCGACATTTGCTCAGCCACACAGCTTTGTACTGCTTTGAATTTCAAATCAGAAGGCTCAACAAAAACAAACAAACAAGAACATTATAGTGGGATTGCATGCTACTGTGAGACCTGCATTTTTGCATCTGGAATGTGTAAAAGCTGTGACTTGCCACACTGACACTGCTTCTTCTACTCAGGGCACCCTAACAGTGTCCCACCTGAAACCATCATTGTCATCGAAAGGAAGACAAATGACATGCTACTTTTCCCACAGACTGTTGATTCAGCCAAGACCCATATGTTTGGAAAGGTACTTCCCCCAAGAATCCCAGCTCATTGCTGAAACCACATATTGCCTGTGCCTTGCAAACAAAATCAAATATGCCCCCTTTCTACTGGAATACCATTACTCCACCAGTAAGTTAACCCGCCATTCCTAACTGGCATACAGGCCAAACTAACAGAACACAACACATACTTAATAATAGTTCAGCTTATATCTAAGTCTCAAACCTAACAAAGTACCACCACCACCACCACCACCACCACCACCACCACTACTATTTTATCAAAACGTAGTAGGCTTTTATGAATTTTGAGACTGGCTGACAATTAACAGTATTTGATTACTGAGAAATGAAGCGGGATCCTACAATCCTTTTCCAGAGCTTCCCCAGTGGTGGTCAATGTTCCCGGTAGAAGCTATAAGTGGGAGTTGGCTCACTTATTTGAAACAATGGGTGGAGAGCACAGATTAGAATTTTCTTCCCCTGCCCCCTCCCCTCATTGTTCTGTAAATGGATTTAGAAAGCTTGATATCTTTCAGTCAGATTCCATATAGTCAGGCAAACTTCTGGGATTCATCAAACAAGTTGCATATTCCAATGACAAAATGTGTAACTAGTGTAAGGCAAAAACACTGTGATCTACTTTGAAGATCTATTTTGAAAAGTAAAGTAAACTGCGTTTCCAATTGTGTTTTTTGTTGTTGTTTTTGATAAATTCCATTTGTGTGTGTGTGTGTTAAGAATAAAAAGAAATACAGGATGGGATGCTAAGAGATTTGTGTTTTGTCATAAAATAATGTCCTCTTTCTAGACTGCTCTGATAGTAAATGATGCAATCTTTTTAGAGGGTATTTCATATCAACTTAGTTCTGTTCTTGGGAAGTTTTGCTGCTTTCCAACATATCACACATTTATAAATAACTTTTAGTTTTGCACAAAAACTACGCTTCTTGAAAATTAATTTATTTAACAAAAGTTTATTAAGTGGCTATCATGTACTCCTTGAGGAACTGCATATAGAGTGGAGAATGGACTTCAAAAACACAATATTCTAGTTTGGGGGACATATCTAAAGTGACAAGGTATTTGAACAGTGTAAGTACCATGAAAAAAATTACAATAGGATAATGGGAATGAAACAATATTTTACTATGGATAATTCCTATAAACATTTTGGTTGTCTTGATATAATTGGGGTGAAGATACTTTTATATGTAAAACCATACTAGATATACAAAAATAAGAACATTATTCGATGAATTAGGGCAGTTGATACAGAATGCAAATGCATACAACTTGTAACAACTGTAGAGTAAGGGCCATGTTCTTCAGCTTTCAAAGTGGTCTGAGAGACCTTTGCAGAAGATTTTATTCACATCCCAAGTCCCAAGAGAATCACTGAATGTCATTATCTCCCCGAGGAGAAAGGGAAATAGAAGTGTTCTGCATGTTGGAAGTTCTCTACGTGCCAGATGCATCTCAACTAGAGTCTCTTCTGGTGGGTTTCTGTACAGTGTGATTGGCCCATAAGTTACTTCTTTTGGTTTTTAAATAAGTACATATTTTAGTCTAATATCTGAGTTGTTTTGTGATGATATTACACGAAAATAATGTTTTTCATTTGTAGCGCTTTTAGAACTAAAGAGTTACCAAATGATAAAAGAAAAAAATCTATAAGCGAATGAATGGGAGTTTCACCACCTCACTCTCTTTAGTAGAACACTAGTTTAACACTTTTGACATATAATTTTTAAATTGTTCTGGGTAAAAGGAATACTTTTTAAAGTTCATTTGCAGTCAGTAGTTATTTTGTAAATGGGAGCTGCCATAAGATTAGACCTGTGGGCTTTACTGAAACTGAATGTCTAACTCTGACAGTAGACTCTTTTATGTAATAAATATGGTCAGTACAAATGTCCAATGTTCCGTTTTCTTGGCTGGCTCCACATGCCCGGTGATTTTCCATGCTGCCAGGGATCAAGGGGGATGCAGCAAAGCTGTAGTTATGCCGCTGGGTAATGTAAGAAGCCACATCAAAGAGCATTTCAAAAAGTTCCGTTTAACAAATACGACTTTCAGCTATGTCAGCAATGGTTATGAGACTTAACTGGAGGTCCACTTATACGTCATCGCATGGACACACACACACCCAGCAATGCTTTGGATGTTGATGTTCCTATGCAAACATTAGACATGTAAACTGAAGAACTGCAATTCAATTGCATATGTATCCATATTCAGGTTTAAAAAAATATACTTAGAAAGGTCTAATTGGTTGATGTGATGTATCAAGGGAGAGCAGACCACCCTCAACCCAACTGCAATTTCTCCTTTCAATGTAGGTAAAAAGCAAGATGGTGATGATGAATTACGCCTCCTAAGGAAACCAAGTGCTTTCCTTTGTTTGTTTCTATTTGTGAAGAAGCAGATACTTACATATGACTAGAAACCATTAGGAGCAAGAGGCATTTTTCCATGAGGATACATAAAAAGTCCTTGAAAAGGTTTCCATTTTATTAAGATTTGATGTTCCTATGACTAAAATAATTTTTGGCCAATGGATGTGTATAGATATGAAAGAGCTATCACATCTGTTAAAGACAAGGTAACAATAGCATTCAAAAAAAACTATTAGATGCCCTTTTGAAGCAGTGTGAGAAAAGTTGCAAATTTTTAAAGAAAAGTAAAAAAAACTACCAGATATTCTATAGTAAGTTTTAATAGCACAGAAGAAGTGAAATGACAAACACTGTCAATATTTTTTCTGTGGAAAAGTTACCATCCTCAAAATATTTATAGCTTGTATTTCTCAATGAGGTATATTCATATTTGAAAAACACCCCAATCATCCCAAGGTATATATAGTTGACAATAAACTATATTGCCCACAGAAAAACGCCAACAAAGTTAGTTAAAGTACACTATTCAGAGTGACAGGAACAGAAGGATTCACCAAGAAAATGTAAGATAAATGAGTCAGATGTTTCCTATGTTACTTAGTGCTGTGTCTCCTCGGGGTAAAATATAACAAAAAAAATCATTTTCCTGGACTGAAGAATATTTGTTCAATAGGTGTGAAAAGTACTAAATAAGATATTTATTTTTTTGATTATTCTATAGCACATTGGAAGAAAGCATACATCCTGAAGTCTGCAAGGACAGATTCATATCTGACCTAGAAGATAGTCACCTAGTCCTTGCCCTTTCCTGTTCTTGAGTTTCTCTTTTAAACAAAGACTTTAAAACAACCCCCAAAACTGCCTCCAAATTAAATTTCCACAACATAAGATTCCTTGCCAAAAATAATTCTGAGAAATATTTTTTGAATAGAATTTTTAATATTTTTAGGAGAAAAACATGGCATACAAATAACTAGATTACTTGTTCATACTTATGATGGTAGCTTTAAAAGCTATTTTTTAAAAAAAATTATTGGTGCTAAGTTTCCAAATCTAAGGAAATAAAAATATGCCTGTTTTCTGGTAAACAGGCTAAAAAAATGTTACAAGGGTTTTCTAAGGGACTAGGGAAGTAATGAGCTTTCTTGATTTAAAAATCAATACACTTCCTGAATGGCCAAATGCATTAACTGACATTCTTTCAAAACCATTCTGTCAAAGCTAAGTTTGAAAGGCTATTCAGTAACTAATCAGATATATCCTGATACGGAGGCAAAATAGGTCCTTGACACATATTAAAAGGTGTATGATGAAAAGACAACCTCACCAGACAGGCAGAAGTGAAAATCAGAAACCTAGGCCTGTTGGGAGTATTCATTCTGCAAAGCAAAGCAGAAATGAAGTATTCCCCTTCCCCCGCCCCCCAAATGGAGGATAACACATTTCTTACCCTGGCACTGAGAAGAGGCCTGTTAGCTGAGGACTGACAAGGCTCCAGGCAAGGCAGCAGACCTGCAATGCTCCAAGCGTGAGCATCATGGGCTCTACTCCCCACCCACTCTCCTTACATGGGCTAAGTGTCAGAGAACATCTCCATCTTCAAACTATTTTTTAGTTTGTTTTAGTTTGAGTCCCCAAACCTTCCCTTCACCCTACCCCAAAACAGGCTCCTACTAAAAACGCAATATAATGAAACACTGAAAGCAGTTCTGATCAAAGCAGATAGGCCAGGCTCCAGACCCATCAGCATGCCTTTGGTTCAACTTCCTCACTTGAAAATGGGAAGAGATCTGGAGAATTTTAATACCTGCTTTTGAGCCTCTTCAGCTAAAACTAGACCCCAAATCTCCTATTACAGTCCCAGATTCGCAAATAAAAATTATTTTTAAGTATAAATATATGTCAAACATTGCATAGGATATTCTTATTTCTCTGAAATTCAACTTTGACTGGGCATCTTGCATTTTATCTGAGCCCTCTCTCTGGCTCCCATTCAAGGAAGTCACAGCTATACCCATATTGTTTCTACTTGTCTCCCTTCCTCTTGCAGGCTCACTGTCACACTTACTATTTTAGGACTTTGATTAGAAAAGTGGTCCAAGTGGTTTTGTGGGCAGGTAATATAAAAATACTTTGTCATTTATTCATTTTGTTATTGTCATTTTATATGAACGTATTATGTGTACACATCTAACTATCCTCAGCAAAATATACCATACTTGTAAGGTAAAATAAAGAACTTTAATAAAGTACCTTCCTCTGCCCTCTACAGTAATAACTGCTTTATTGAATAAGGCTCTGTTAATGGTACACCTTGACATGTTACATTTGTCTATCTGATTTATAATAATTTTCATCATTTGCAAGGAGGCTATAGTTCAAACCCAAAGTAGTTTAAACTGAACTTTCTTTTCTTAAGACTTTGTAAGGAAATGGAGTCACTTCTGGGCAAAACTACTTTATCCACAAAATTGATTTCAAATGTACATAAAGTCCTCTCTGCATCTACATATTCTGAATAGAGTGACACATGTAAGACGAAAATGAATATCGCAAGTGGCATCATTAAGTTAAAAATGTTGCCCTGGCCATTGCTAAAAGATTAGAGCTTTGACCAGTGGACTGAAGGGTTGTGGGTTCCATTCCCATCAAGGGCATGTATGTCGGTTGCAGGCTTGATCCCCAGCACTGGTCCAGGCACATGTGGGTGACAACTAATCAATGTGTCTCTCTCACATTGATGTTTCTCTCTCTTTGTCTCTCCCCTTCCCTTCCACCCTCTCTAAAACCAATGGAAAATTATTCTTGGGTGAGGGTTAACAAAAACAATGTGCTTATATTTCAGATACATTTTGGTCATGGATATGGCATCAAGATTTCCTAAACAAGCAATAGAGAAAAACCTGCATGAACCATATAGCAATTTGTCATGAAACACAAAATCCCTCAGTAACATTCATGAAAGTTTTTACAGTTTTAATTAATGTTATGAAGCAAAAATCATTTGTGTTTACAATGTACCTATTCATTTTGAAGATTTTTCAGAAATGTTTGTGAAATGCAGAATATCAGGATGCTTGGCACTTAAAGTCTTCACAATACTCATTTGAAATTTTTATTCACTCCTCTGTTTTTCCCAATCTCCAACCTCTAACACTTACACTAAAATTGGACAAGTACCTATATCTAACAACATGAGAAGTTATGTTATTTTAATTTAAAAGGTTTCATGCGATTAGTCAAGAATCACAAAATTCCTGCCTCAACAACATTATAATAACAATTGTTGACAGTTATTGACCCATTGCAGTGGGAGTGGTCCCCCAGAGCTATGGTTAAAAGCTGGCCTCTGGAGCTCCAGGCCTGCATGGCTCAGTGGTTGAAGATCAACCTATGAACCAGGAGGTCACAGTCAGATTCCAGTCAGGGCATGATCCCCAGTAAGAGGCATGCAGGAGATGGCCGATCAATGATTCTCTCTCATCATTGATGTTTCTATCTCTCTCCCTTCCTCTCTGAAATCAATAAACATATATTTAAAAAATATATTAAAAAAAAGCTGGTCTCTGGAAATGGTGTTCTTGGCAGAAAAGAGTATTGCAGTAATAGGAAGGCTGAAATGGAGACTATAATTTTCTGTGATTACCCTTGAGGCTGAAGCAAACACAAAAAAGAGTCGATGAACTGCTGCTAACTTCCTGTGATGACTGATTTCCAGGAAATTCTGATATTATTCTTGCTCTGTAACACAATGATGGCTCCCCAGAATCTGGGTGTCACAGTGCTTCTGCAGAAGCTACTCACCTTTCAAAGGGGCCAGGCCTGTCGTTCAGAAGACAATAGAAGGCCTGATTACATAAGGAGCGATGAGATATGTGCCTCAGGCTGCCTTTCTGGAAAGTTCTTTTATGAAAGAACTGATTTTAAAAGTATCTATTTTAAACTTCTCTTCCCCCTACCCCCAAAGGCACAGAAGTCTAAAGATTTATACATTTCTCTGCTGTTCCTAATAGCTATGGAGCTATGACTATCTTGGTTTGTATAATTTTTAAAGTTTCACTTAGGCTGATACTTATATTCTGAAAAAAAAGTTTACCTACATATGTACAAACCCTTAAAATCTATACAATATTTTAGAATAGGATATAAAACTGCTAATCTATTTTGAGTAAATATCACATTTAGAGTTAGATGTCACTGTTCAGGGCACAGGTTAAGCGGGTACTTCTGATATGATTGGTGATTTAAATTCAGGAAAAAAAGGGGGGAGGAGCAGTAAGGGGGGACCTGTAACAGTCAAAAAGCCAAAAAATGTTTAGAGTAAATTTTCACTATCACTACAGGAAAGATAACACAATACATTGACTACTATGATGAGTTTAAAATATTTTTAAAAATTGCCATTTTCTCTAATGTCATTTGATTAATGCATGATTTGAAAAGAACAGTCCTATGTTTGGAAATCAGCAGTACTTTAAAAAAGAATAACAGAAATATCGTTCCGTCTTAGGACTCACTGACAATGTGTCATAGGTACACAGCTCTCATGTTCAAAATACCTTTATACATTGTCTTTAAAATCTAAACATCCCTGAAGGTAAACAAGGAATAATGTAGTCCAACCAAACCAGCGGCAGTTATTCCCAGCCTCCACTCAATGTACCCTCTCCTCAGTCCTGCTCCAAATCCAGTTGTAGACCTCTTCCTTGCTTTCAGGCAGTCAGGTGACACTGATCTTTCGGAATGCCTTACTACTGTCTCATTCGGCTAACATAAGTTGAGCCCCTGCTTAGTTCTAGGCATGGCTACTTTAAACTGAGTGCAAATTTCTCAATTCCAGAACCATGTCTTGACCATATGTATATCCTTAGCATCTACTTAATTAGGATTGCTCTAATGCACACAGTTGGTAGTTTCAGGAGCCCCAGTGACAAACGTAATTTGGTTTATTTAAAGTAGTTGCTAAGAAAGAAGAGCTCAAAGTGATAGAAATAGCCATAAAAATCTTGATATCATTTATAAGCAATGGTTTTGCTGTTTCAAGAGTTTTTTTTAATAAACATTACCTCACTTTATATTCATGGGTACTTTAAATTACTAAAAATAGTATGGTGATATATTATATAGTTATAATTTTTTTCTAAGCCCTCATTAAATTCCCAGAATTTTCTAGATATTAAGTCATATCCTGAATTCTCCATAAACATGACTCAAATTTTAATGAGGTAATGGTATAGGTTACATCATCCCTAGTTTTCATATAGGAAAAGCAGAGTAAAGTGGTTTTCTCAAGATAAAAGAAAAGTAGTCTAGATACAAGTCTCTGAGTTCAGTGCTCATCCCCTACGCAATGAACTTGGTGGCTCTACCCACCTCTCCCCGCCACTTGGGCTCCTGCTACCCCAGATCGTGTAAAGCAGAGTCAAAGTCAGGTAGGACTGCTAGAAGCTTACTTTGGAACAAGTCAAGCAGCATTACTTCTCTGAGAGGTAATGCTCTATGTGGCTTTTGGGAAGAGGTTGGATATACCTGATGAATGAGTGACTGACTAAATAAATGAATGTCACAATTTCCTTTAGAAGATAATAACTTCAAAAGTTAAAACTTAAGTATATGCCATGTGATAGCAGCTATTAGAGATCATTTTAGCTTCTAATAGCTTCAGCTCATTTTGGGAAATAGAGATTTTGTGGCTTATTACGACAATGGACCATTTTATATATTAGGGAAGTTTGGTGTCTATATGAAGAAAACAAAGAAATTAGACCCACACACATGTTTTTAATTGTTGGAGACTTTCTGCATACCTCTAATTGTATATATAAATCCTAAGCCTGTAAAAGAGATCAGATATACTAGGATGTTCTATTAAACCACTCAGATCCTGGCTCTAGAAACTGTCCACAAGGAAAAACAAGAAAAAAAAAATTCTTCTATAGAATATGCTGCAAAGGAGAGTGTTTCAACCCGACTTTAGGAGCCACAGGGTTTATTGGGTACTTTAAAAACTATGTCTCATATGAATAACCCATGAGTAACACACACATTTAAATTTAGGAAATGGTAGGGTAGAGACCAACTCTTGTCTAATATTTAGCTTTTCCCCTTTCAGTGGCAGAGCTGCCTGCTGGAAGGTTGGATTGTATTCCTCAATCTTCTGATTTGCAAAAAAGGGAACAACAATGACACATGTAGCCTATTTCATATATGGATGAATTTTTAAAAACTAAATGTAAAATATGTTTCAAATATGCTAAAACCCACCTGGCTGGTGTGGCTCAGTGGTTGAGCATTGACCTATGAACCAAGAGATCACGGTTTGATTCCTGATCAGGGCACATGCCCAGGTTGCAGGATCCATCCTCAGTAGGGGGTGTGCAGGAGGCAACCAATTGATGATTCTGTCTCAACATTGATGTCTGTCTGTCTGTCCCTCTCCCTTCCTCTCTCTGAAAATTAATAAAAACATATTTTTAAAAATAAGCTAAAGCCCCATGATACTAGAATTCCATAAAAATTAGGTATTGTTTATATAATTTATGGTGGTTGTTGTTTTTCATCTTATTTCAAGCATCAGGACACAAAAAGGAGGGCAAGAAAACCCAAATTGACAGCTAAATCTCTGAAAAAATATTTTCCCAAGATGCCTACTGAGCTCCACAAAGATGTTGAAACTTCACAGATTGCTAAGTAGCACTTCAATTCATCTTTAGCACCCTCAACAGCAACTATAAAAGTAAAGGGACTGGAATATCCCCAAAGATGCTCTTCTCTTTCCAAAAGAGATTTGAGACTTAATTTTGAATACAAGAATCTAGAGAGAGGGAGGGGAAAATGCTCTGTGCTATTGGATGGGTTACCCAGCTTTTGATAAAATTTCTCAGGGAATACCACCATCAATTGCTGTTTATAGAGCAACCAATTTAGAAATATATTTTCTGGCCTGGAGGGAATGCCCAATAATATTTTTGCTACTCTTCATACTTATTAAACTCTCCTATTTTACCACAGGCACAGAAAAGCTCATTCACTGAGAGACCTTAAGAACAAGGTTGTTGTTGGTTTTATCTTTTTATATTAACTGACGATTTGTTAAAATTAATTTTTTTTTAAGAAGAGGGCCTGACATAAACACTTTTTCCAAGTTGACTCTACTCTCGAAAAATGCTGAGCTGGAACAGCACCAAGACTGAAGACCTGTCTTGCCAGAAAATTTGATGTACCCTCCAAGTACACATAATCCTTGAAACTCTAGCACTAAAGATGAAGCCCCAGAGTGGTGTAAGGTTGAGGCTAGGATAATGCAAGGGACCTACAAGAGGACAGAGTATGGTGAGGCTACGGATGCCTCTTTTCTTGAGCTCCTGAAACCTGTGTTCTTATACCCCATGAATGTACTCTGTAGTACATTCAGTCTTACTCTGTAGTTTTCAGGCAGCGTTAATTAACTGAATTGACTGTTATCCTCTGTGAGCAGACTCCTCTATTATGCTATAGTGAATTATACAAAAGAAGGAAGTAATTTCTATCAGACAGTGAATAGCTTCTGTCTTATTTGCTATAACTCCTCCTTAGCACAATGACTGGCACATGTACACATTCAATAAGTGGTTATGAGTAAATGCTTTGCTCAGGTGCCATGAACAAGAAATTTAATTAGGAAAAAAAACCCATATAGCTACATATTATATAAACATACATGTACATATACATAAAAAACATACAAATAATACTAGCATTTTCTAAAAAGCTTTCAAGAGTCAGTAGAGAAAGGGAGATGTAAACACAAAGTCTTTAGTAGATAAATCTTGAGACTTTTGAATAAGGCAAGGGACATGAGTTACATTTAAAAAGGACATGTTTACCCTAACTGGTTTGGCTCGGTGGATAGAGCGTTGGCCTGTGGACTGAAGGGTCCCAGGTTCGATTCCGGTCAAGGGCATGTACCTTGGTTGCGGGCACATCCCCAGTAGGGAGTATGCAGGAGGCAGCTGATCGATGTTTCTCTCTCATTGATATTTCTAGCTCTCTATCCCTCTCCCTTCCTCTCTCTAAAAAAAATCAATTAAAAAAAAAAAAAAAGGACATGCTTGTGGTTTCAAGGGGAAAGGGAGAGAATAATGAAGATGCAGTATTTTATCCTTCTAGTGGTCATGTTTACATAGTTTTTCACTCTGTCACATTTAACAGGCACATAAAATTTTCTAGTCCGGTATCTATGCTTAAATATGTGTACTAAATCTTCAGTAGTTTCATACCACATTTCAAAGATTTTCTGGAACCATCTTTTTTTCTAATGATCTGGGTAAGACTACTGTTCACTTGTCTAAGTGCCATATTAGGCCATTCTCTTCTTTCTTTTCTAGTAAATTTGAGTAACCATGAAAATTTCAACTTGGTATATTTTAATACTATATATTTGTTTACAACATATAAAATAATATTATCTTTCAATATATTTTAAACACACCCTAAAAGTAAAAAATCAACCATATTCTCTCCTTTTTTATATATGACTGAGACAAATGTGTCATTTCAAGTAGTTAGACATACTAGTAGGAAAAATGAAATATATAACTTTTTAGTGGCAGTAAAGCATTACTAGAATAAAAAAGAAGACTCCACAGCAAAATTCACATTTGGGTTGCATTTGCAGAGGGAGAGTATTTTACCTAAACCAAATTAAATAAAAAACTCAAATAAAAGAAAAAATATGTATCTAAGTATTGAAATAAGGACTTAATTAAGTGGATAAAGGGTTAAAAGCAGATAAAAATGTAGATGTTCTGGCTTTTGTCAGCTTTCCCTACAAGAACACTTCTTAGGAAGCGTGGCATGAATTAATAGCAAAGTGTGACTTTTGACTCCCAATTTCTTTATTTTAGATCTCCTGGATAAGTATATTATTAATTCAATTACAAGAAAGAAAAAAATTAAAATTTTTTTTGCTATTGCCAATCTATGCATGACCCATAATTTCAAAGAATCTAGAATGATAAAATAAATGGTAAACATACAGATCATTTTACAGCCTGTCATGAATGATTCAAAGAATCATATAGCAATTTGGGACTTTACATTTTTAGAAATAATATTTACTCTGTTCCATGTATTTGTTCATGCATCAGGGGAAAAAAATAACGTCAAGGTTGGAAGTAAAAATCAGATTATTTTTCACAAAAATATGATTGTTGTGTCTCTTGCAATAAAGCAGCGGTGACCTCCATTGTACTTGTGCTTTCCTGCAGCAATTGCAAAAACATGACAGAACTGACAAAGACATTTAGAATAAGCGTGGAACACGCCTGCCAGTCTGCAGAGAAGCTGACAGTGACGGTGGTCTCGAGGCAGCCCTGACTATAACTATAGCTCTGGGGAGCCCAACAAATACGTCTGTGCATGTTCCCAATATATAACCGTTAAAAAGAAACCAGATCTACACATCATCACATACAATGTATACACTGGACGTGTGTCTTAGTCTAGTTGGGCTACCATAACAAAATAACACAGACTGGGTGACTTGCATAACAGACATTTATTTTATTGTAGTTCTGGAGGAGGGAAGTCCAAGATCAGGGTTCTGGTGAGAAGTTTCTTATTGGCTTAGAAATGGCTATATTCTAACAATGTACTTACATGGTGGAAGGGGGTAAAGCTCTCTGAGATCTCTTCTTAAAAGGGTACTAATTCATGATGAAGGTCTCACCCTTATGACCTCATCTAATTTTAATCACTTCTCTAAATATCTTCACATGAGTGTTGGGACTTCAATATATGCATTTGGAGAGGAGGATACAAACATTCAGTCCATTACAGCATGTGTGTATATGTGTCTTCTAGTATACTTATT